>CM066163.1:52024756-52039756 GCA_033629205.1 Lithocarpus polystachyus
AAGCCTCACCTTTTCTGATTTTTTATTCAATAATTCTCTCTATTACAATAAGTGCATGATATTTATAAGGCATAACTGAATGTAGAAAATATAAAAAACGTACTAAATAATAAAACTCTGAATAAAATCTGATTTGGTCTGAATAGCTAAAAAAACGTTCTAAATAATAAAAGCCTAAAAATTAAGGTAGATCTGGTCCAAAATTAGAAGATCTAAATTAGGAAAAGTATCTATTAACTGATTTAGAGCTGGAAAGTCAATCAGCCATAAATCCATGTCATAAATAACGCCCAATTACATCAGATCAGCCCTCAATAGCTTGGATTAAATTTATTACGCCTTCATCTTCCTTTGGGCCCGGCTTGGAATGTGAATCAGCCCATTAAGTGCTTCTTTGATCTTCTTGGATCTTGCTCTAGTAATAGGCCCAACTAAAACATGCAATGGATCCTTGAATGCTTGTTGATTCTCATCAAGAAGTTTAGTCCTTTAAACTTGACATACCTGAGTCCTCAAAAAGATATGGGTATTTCTCCTTCATTTCATTTTCTAACTCCCATGTAGCCTCTCTTTCACAAACTGGTTCCTCCATTGAACCTTGACATAATGTATGGTACGAAGCTTCAACTCTTGCTCCTTCATTTCCCACAATTTTAACTAGTTGCTCTTCATAATTTAAATCATCTCTTAATTTTAGAGGCTTATAATCCACTACATGACTGGGGTCTGGAACATATTTCCTTAACATTGAGACATGGAAAACATTATGTACCCCTGATAAAGAAGGTGGTAAGGCAAGCCTATAAGCAACTTTACCCATCCTCTCTAAGACTTCAAAAGGTCCTATAAAACGAGGGCTTAACTTACCTCGAAAACCAAATCTCATAACTCCTTTAGTAGGTGAAATCTTCAAGAACACATGATTACCCACTTGGAACTCTAATTTCCTTCTTCTAAGGTCTACATAACTCTTTTGCCTACTTTGAGTTGTTTTGAGACACTCTTTAATCACTTGAATTTTATCTACTGTTTGTTGTACAATCTCCGGGCCCAACAATCTTCTTTCTCCAACATCATCCCAACATATAGGTGACCTACACTTCCTACCATACAAAGCCTCATATGGTGTTGCTTTAATACTTGTTTGGTAGCTATTATTATATGCAAACTCCACTAAAGGTAGATGTTCATCCCATGTACCTTTGAAATCAATTACACAAGCCCTCAGCATATCTTCCAATGTACAATAGTTCTTTTTGAAAGTCCATCTATTTGAGGGTGAAAGGCTGTGCTAAACTTCAAGTTAGTACCCATTGCCTTATGCACATTCTCCCAAAATTGAGACACAAATCTTCGGTCTCTATCAGACACACTAAACACAAATCTAGCTGTTCTTTGATGCTCCATCTTGACTTGTTGACACACTAGACATTGAGCAACATATTAAGCAATCTCCCTCTTCATGTTGTTCCACCAAAAAGTCTCCCTTAAATCCCAATACATCTTAGTGTCTCCTGGGTGTATTGTGTAACTCGTGTTATAAGCCTCCTTTAGAAATTCTGCCTTGAGGTCTGGATCATTTGGTACACAAAGTCAATTACCAAACCTTAAGGATCCATCCTCATGAATGCAAAACTCAGATTGAGAGCCTAGATTTATCAAATCTCTTATCTTCTGCAATTGTGGATCATTACTTTGTGCAATCTTTATCCTTTCAATCAAGGTAGGCTGAACTCTAAGGTTTGGCAGATGTGCCTCTGCTTCATGAAACCGTAATTCTATCCTCATCTTCCTCAAATCTTCTAGGATGTGTTTTCGTGTAGTCAACAGTGCTGCCAAATTTCTTGTAGACTTCCTACTTAAGGCATCAGCTACCACATTGGCTTTTCCAAGATGGTAACTAATAGTCAGGTCATAGTCCTTTCGTAGCTCCAACCATCTTCTTTGTCTCATATTCAACTCTTTTTAAGTAAAGAGGTACTTGAGGCTCTTGTGGTCAGTGAATATCTACACTGTTCCCCATACAAATAGTGCCTCTAAATTTTTAGAGCAAAAACCACCGCAGCTAACTCTAAGTCACGTGTGGGATAATTTTGCTCATAAGGCTTCAACTGTCTAGAGGCATAAACCACTACCTTCCCATGCTGCATAAGAACACACCCCAAGCCTTTTCTAGAGGTATCACTATAAATGGTGAAACCTCCACTACCTGAAGGTATGGTGAGAATGGGTGCTGACGCCAACCTTCTCTTCAATTCCTGGAAGCTTTCTTCACACTTTCTGGTCCACTCAAACTTAGCTCCCTTTTGGGTCAAACGAGTCAAAGGCATGTCTAAGTGATAAAATCCTTCAAGAAACCTCCTGTAATAACTCGCTAGTCCTAAAAAGCTACGAACCTCTATCACACTGTTTGGTCTATTCATTCTACTACTGCTTCCACTTTCTTAGGGTCAACAGAAATACCATCTTTAGATACAACATGCCCAAGGAATGCAACACTGTCTAGCCAAAATTCACATTTTTTAAGCTTTGCATACAACTTCTTCTCCTGCAATAGTTGTAGTACAAGCCTCAAGTGATTCTCATGCTCCTCCACACTCTTGGAATATATCAAGATATCATCAATAAAATCCACAACAAATTTATCTAAGAAGGGTTTAAACACCCTATTCATATAAGTCCATAAAGGTTGTCGGTGCATTGGTTAAGCCAAAAGGCATCACCAAAAATTCATAATGACCATATCTTGTACGGAAGGCTGTCTTGGGCACATTAGCAGTCTTAATCTTCAATTGATGGTAACCAGAACGAAGATCAATCTTAGAGAAAACCTGGGCTCCTTGGAGTTGATCAAACAAATCCTCTATCCTTGGTAAAGGGTATTTATTTCGCACTATCACCTTATTTAGCTCCTTATAATTAATGCAAAGTCGCATGCTCCTATCATTTTTCTTTACAAACAACACAGGTGCACCCCAAGGGGAAACACTAGGCCTGATGAAGCCTTTGTCAAGCAGCTCTTGCAGCTGTTCTTTTAATTCCCTTAACTCAGCAAGTGCCATTCGGTATGGGGCTTTAGAAATTGGGCTAGAACTTGGTAATAGGTCAATAGAAAACTCTATCTCCCTATCTGGTGGTAACCCTGACAAGTCTTCTGGAAACTCTCTAACTACAGGAATGCCCTTCAGCTTCAATTCACCTTGTTGTGTATCTCTTATAGTGGCCAGACATCCTTTACACCTTTTCTTCACCATACGCTTGTAAAGCTGAAATCACCCGTGGAGAAGTATATGCCCCACTTCCCACAAAATAGAACTCAATCTCGCCAGGTACTTGGAAAATTACCTTCTTCCTATGACAATAAACTATGGCATATGGGCAGCCAACCAATCCATCCCAAAGATAATGTCAAAATCCCTCATCTCTAACAATGTTAGATCTGCTAGTGACTCTCTATCTGCTATTTTGACAACACAAGACTTGCAAATACTATCAATAACTACTACACCCCCAACTGGGGTATCCACACATAATTTAGACTCCATAGGCTCAAATTTTAAATTATGTTTCTTTGCAAAATTAGAAGATATGAAGGAGTGAGTGGCACCAGGATCAAACAATGCATAAGCATAAGTTGTGGAAACTAAGATAATACTTGTTACCACAGCATTAGAAGTATTAGCATCCTGTTGAGTGAGTGCATAAACTCTTCCTTGGATCTTGGGCTTTTGGCTTGCTCCCTGATTTTGTCCTATTGTTGGTCTTTGAATGGTCTGAACCTCCTTCTGTTGGGGACACTCATCAATCCTATGACCCCTTTGTCCACATGAGAAACATGCTCCAGTATTTTAGTGGCAATCCTTATTTGCATGAGGCCTACCACATCGAGAGCACTTTGGCACGGCCTTGGTATCAGCACGTTGTGTATCTTATTTCTTGGCTTGAAAGCTAGAGCTTTGCTCTCCTTGTCTAGGCCTCTTCTTCTAGTTATTATTTCTATTTGCTTGAGCCTCATTAAGCCCCATCTCCACTAGTAAAGTCTTACTCAATACCACCCTAAAGGTAATTAACTCAAAGGCATAACTCCTTGCTTAATTCGGAACCTTAATCCATCTTCAAACCTTTAAGCCTTAGTTTCTTCATCCACCACCATTGTCGAAGCAAATTTGGCTAACCTAGAAAATTCTGCTTCATACTGAGCATCTATCATGTTACCATGTGTCAGCTTGATAAACTCTTTTTCCTTCTGAAAATGGATGCTATTAGGAAAATATTTCTCATAGAATACAGACTTAAATAGCTCCCAAGTCCAAGGCTCAGTCTCTTGGCCACGTTTTTCTTCTTCCAGTTGCCACCAGTCATAAGCATCTCCACGCAACACATAAGCTGCGTAAGCCACTTTCTTACCCTCAGAGCATTCAAGAACTCTAAATACTTTCTCCATCTCAATGATCCATTTTTCTGCTTCCATAGGCTCAGTAGTCCCCTAAAAAACTGGATGAGACAACCTCTTGAATTCAATCACCCCACTATGATGCCCTCGGCGTTGCTCCATCATCCTAGCTAGGTTATCTCCAGTAGTGACTATTGTTGGACCACTCTAACCAAGGTCTGCATCATCTGGATCATCTCTAGTGGTTGGCCTTGGTCATGCCTAAATTCTCGCTTCCCATCTTGCTGATTCCTACCATTGCCAAAGTTGTTAGGAGTGTTCCTAGTGTTTTTGCTGCGAGGTGGCATCCTAACCTTTGTTCATTATGCACATGACAAACTAACATGTTACCAAACTTCTAATTTTATTTAAAAAAAAAATAGATCAAAAACTCATCTAGTATATATATCATACAACGTATCCCCAAATGCCTAATTTCTAGCCCTCTCACCATTTAGTTTCATAAATCAATTCCTAAGGATCCAACCTAGAGCTCTGATACCATAAATATTGTCACGCCCCAAACCCAAGTAAGAGCTAGGCACATGACAATAGCCACACACTTATAAAGTTTACATCCTACAAGTGTGTAAGGCCCTCTTAAACAATTAAATAATTGTCCTCGAGAAAATTTCATCAATAAATTTTCAAAATATCCTTAATAATGCAATACTCAAAAGTTCTCCAATAATAATCTTCCACATCAAAATAAAAATAAACTAAATCCTCTAAATCTAAAAGTCTACACAAATGGAAATCTTAAACATAAAAGTTCAAATTTTATTCCATTGATTTCTTGAACTTCACTCATGCGCACATCCCAGCGGAAGCCCAATCATATGCTACAATTCCTGATCAAAATCTGAAAGGAGAAAGAGGGGGTAAGTTGACAACTCAAAAGTCATAATAAGTCTATCAAGGAATAGATTTGTAATGTAATGTAATATAAGTCTTCAAAAGTCATAACAAACTATGTGTTTTCAAAATAACTGAAGAAGATTCATAGTCTTAAAATCATTAGTTACACATAGATCACATACTTTAATCTTACAAATATATCATAGATGGTATAAAAATAGTCGGTTTTCCATATATCAAAGCTATACTTATAATCGGTTCTAAAACACATAAGCTGTTTTAGTGACTCAAAATAATTCAACTACTCAAACATTGCCAAAATCACATATGTAGTTTTAAGTGTTGGGATAAGTGCTCTTAAATCCTATTGTAATATGCCATGTATGATATTATGTATGACATTATGCGTTAAATGATGTATAACTTAATATTATGATTAATAAAGTTTTTTTGTTATTATCTAAAATAATGGTAACATGAATATTCGGACATTATCAAATTGTCCATGAGATGCATAGTATGTGATTTATGTGATTTATCTTTGTAAACTCAGAATTTTGGTTCGTAATCGGTGATGAAATTGGGCACATCATCTGCGAGGACTATAACATATTAACTACGATGATTTGTCTTGATCATGGAAGTGGTGACTTCTAGTTGATATGTTGATATGTTTTAAGAGTTAAGACATATTGAACTAGACCACTGTGAGATTTATTATTCTCCTAACGACTTTCAATTGAATAATAAATCTCACGACTTGTATTCATATGAACTCTTAATCCTGAGAGAATAATGGACATGATCATGAAATGTAGGTTGCTTTGATATATCAGGAGTGAGATCTAAAGTAACGGTCAAAACCTTAGTATGTTGGGCAGCCACATTTAGTGTTGATGGAACATATATTCTCAAGATGGAATTCATAGCCTCTTAACGGAGATATAAAATATTCCCTTGAGATAAGTTTAATGGGTTCAGTTATTCAGAGAGTTAGGCCTAACCACTTTAGTAAAACTAAAGTATGTATTTATGAAATTAGATTTTATAAATATATGATGAATAACTTAAAAGGATTAAATCGGGTACTCAAGGATTAAGATGTAGTAATTTACAAAGTGGCAGTCTATATTCATGACTTTGTATTACTACGAATATTTTATGAAGGGGTTGCATGTATAATAAAGTCTTGGGATATAATTTATTAATAAGGCCTAGAGTGCAATTATATTTATATAGTGGTATTAAATATAATTAATAGTAACTTTGGACTTATCAAGAGTTGACAGAAAAGCCTAAGGCCCATTGGAGTTAGTGTCTTATTTGTTCCTTTTTGGTCCCACTTCAAGCCACACACTAAAGCTCAATTGGGAAGGCCCAAAAGGCTAGCCCAATTAGATAATCAGTTATGTGGAGAGAAACATACAAAATTTTATATTAGAATGAAATGGTTTGTATGTTCATATAAGTATGTAGGAAAGAAACTTCTTCATATTCTTTTTAGAACAACACATAGAACTGATTAAGAGATCACACATCTTGAGCATCAAGTGGAATTGGAGTGAAGATTGAAAGTGTTCTCAAGAACTTCTTCTCTTTGGTTTTGAATTTCACCGCACCAAGGTACACTCTCTTGTTCTTATATTCTGAAATTTACATTGCACATGTTATCTATTGCGAATGAAGTAGATCCGTTATTTTTCCGCTGCATATGTTTTATATGCGATACAAACATGTAATTTTCCATCATTAAGGACTCAAAATAGTTCAATTTTTCAAGCGTAATTCATATTCTTAACAATCTTATGACTATGGTCACGCTATATCCCCGTGACTAGGCATCAGAGTACCAATGAATAGCCCCCATTGGCTGGGTATTAGAGTACCAATGAATAACCCTCATTGGTTTGGGTATTGAAATACCAATAAATAACCCCCATTGGTTGAGTATTAGAGTATCAATGAATGACCCCCATTAGTTTGGGTATCAGAGTACCAATGAATAACCCACATTTGTTTGGGTATCAGAATCAATTCATAGTCATATTGTCCATAATCATATATATGAAATCATAGTTTTGGACAAAAATATATTTTATTCAAATACATATATATATATATATATATATATATAATCATATACTCAATATTCAAATCTATTTGTGATATTTCTATATTATTTACTTTAAATCAATATAGCTAAAAAATCAATCAAATAAAATAAATCTTATATTCAAGCTCATATGAATTTGTGAAAACTCTTTATTCTTTACTTTGAATCAGTATAGCTAAAATCAATTAAATAAAATACATTATATATTCAGTAATCAGATATATTTGTGATAATTCTTTACTTGAAATCAGTAATACAATAGAAATAAAATTGTAACAACTGTAAACAGTTTTCAATAGATAAAATACGCAAAATAAAACCGATTAGGATAAGGTTACTTACCTCCAAAAGCTATTCCAAAAGAAACTTTTCTCTAACACTTCCTCTAAAATCCTTAGATATCACCTAGAACAATTTTCTAATATTTTTACTCAATAATCAAATAATTTTAAAAAATGGCTTATAATGGTACCTAGCCAAAAGAGAGACTACTAAAATATCCAATAATTTCTCTTCATCATCTCAAAATAAAAATCCATGTATCCAAAAAAAAAAAAATATATATATATATATATATATCCTCAACTACCACTAACAAAACCTAGGATACCTAATCATTTAGAGTCCAAAGCACCGCCTAGCACCGCCTAGACCATCTTCTATAGTTCTACACATGTTCCTTTTTCTCTCCCTGCCACTGCCGCTTCTAGTTTTCTTTTGGCATGAAGGCAAATCACACAAATCAGATCTGACACAAGCTTTTATTGAAACTCTATTCTTCCTCTACCAAGTCAATAAACAAATAATAATATATTAGAAAAAGTTGGTGTTCCTTCTTTTCGTCAAGCGTTTGTTTGTTTGTTTGTTTTTTTTCATCAATTCCATTCAATTCCTTTAAGAAAATTACATAGAACACACCCATGCGGCCATGGCTAAAGAAAGTCTCACTGTTGGCCAAAATACTTACATAAGAAAATATTCTAATACCTCATAAAGTCTAAATTTGACAAAAGAATAAGATCTCTTAAGCTCTTACCTCAAGAGTGTAATAAATCCTTCTCTACTTCAGTCCTTTGAGTAGTCTCCTCTCTCAAAATATCTCTGCCATTATATGCTGACTTAAAAATTAGACTATGTATAACTAGGGTTTCAACCTTATTTTCTAAAAACCTCCTTAGTAATATTACTTATAAAAGTTGACCCCATAAACAAATTTACTTAAATACCTCTCCTTTTAATATATTTTTTTTCGGGTATTACATTAGGATTTGGCATTTTGTTATCTAGGTTATTTGGAACCATGGATCTTTATCTGTGTAGGACTCTTAATACAAGATGAGAAGAGTTAGGTATTTTTAAGTCTTCTCCTTTATTCTATACAGTTTCTTGCGTATTTATTGGTAATATGTTTCTAGAAAGAATTTAAAATTGGAATGTGATTGCATATTTTAAATTTCTTGGTTATCTCAAACTTGGTTTTATGTACAAATTTGATATTTAACTTGTATATATTGTAACAGCAACTTATCAAGTGAACAAAATGGCGATTCTACAAAGTTTCAAAAAGTTGACGTTAAAAGCAATGTACAACTCACACCAACATCTCTAATTAAGAAAAACAAAAGGAGTTGTTCAGTGACTTCCACGAAGTAACAGGGAAGAAGATACAAAGATTAATTTAAAGTTGTTTTTCAATTTATTTGAAATATTGATTTATTAGTTCTTTAAATTTTTGCTTCATACATTTAATGGATAATTGATGATGTTAAGGATTGGAAGCCTAATTTTAATTTTAATTTTAATTTAAGATTGATTTCTATTTATCATTATGTAATTTAATTTTTCATATCAAGGATAGGAAACTTTGAGACTGAAATCTTAATGTACAATCAAAGATGAAGAGACAAAATTATTTACATCTTCATACATAATAGATTTTCCGTACATTGCACAGGTTAGCGACTAGTTTGTATTAACTTTGTTAAAATTTATTTCACGCAAAAATGCAAGCACTGTGTAATACAAGACTTTCCTCGCATGATTATTTAGGCTAAATAGTTAAAGAATTCATAAGGACTGAATTCTGTAAAGCAGAGTACAATCTCTAACAAAAAGCCTCTGTCTCTTATCTCCATAGACTCTAAAGTCTAATAGGCTATTGGACTAATGATGGTCTAACCAATAGTCCACTGTTTCTTATAATAAATATTCACAAAAGAATAATATGCGCCCAAAGCAACTCCATAACCAACAAAGCACCAGAATTAAAGATATTACAGAGAAAGATGTGCATTAAAAAAGGGATTTTATCTCTCTATTCCAACCCTTCTCTGTTTACACTTACGTTGTAAAACCAATATAAATTTTTAGATAATTCCGCTACTATCCAAAAATACCAACATAAAATATACTTTAATTCTAAGTAACGTTAGATTGACAAGAAAGAGATTCTTAAACTTTTACCTTGATTATACAATCATATTTTTTCTACTTAAATATTTTGGGTCAACATATTTGTTATTATAGGCTGATTTAAATTAGACTATATATAACTAGGGTTTTATTCTTTTTTTTTTTTAATCCCTTAATAATATTAATTATAAAAATTGACTCCATACACAAATTTTCTTAAATACCCCTCCTTTTATTTTTTTATTTTTTTTTTCCTTTTCCGGGTATTACTATTGGATCAGATTTCCTCTTTCTGATCCCCAAAGAAAGGGCGGATGCAGTTGGTAGTAGCTAATTGCCTTCCCTCCATAAAGTCTTTCCTCGTGGTGACTATAGAAGATGGTAAAGTCAAGCTCGGTCGCTCCGAAAATAAGAAAAAAGTAGCGAAAAACAAAAGAAGAAATGTGTTGAAGACTTGATGAAGTCAATGAACCAAAAGTAGTGCAAATTCTCATAAAAAATAAAAAAATAAAAAAATAAAAAATAAAAAGTGGCGAAGACTTGACTTGAAGTCTTGTTTTCTTATGTACCGAGAGTAGTGCATACTCATATATAGAAATAAAAAATAAAAAAAGACTAATTAATATTAAATTGACATTTTAATATACCTGCAATAATTTTCAACAACTCCCACATGATAACAAACTGGCCCGAAGCGATGACTTTGACCGACAAGAGCAAATAAACGTTGTAACATAAATTCATACTTCATGCCGATGCAACAATAACAAAACCAACACTCTTTTTTTCTCCGCAACAGAAGCAGGATATGACGGAGTTGGCCTTATCCATTGCAGAAAATGTCATCAAGAAGCTAGGATCCCTTGCTTACCAAGAAATTTGCATGTCACAGGACATTGCAAGCAATCTGACAAAGTTTCAGCTCACCATGTCCACCATTCAAGCCGTGTTGATGGATGCCGAGGAGAAGCAAGTCAGAAACCGAGCCCTAAGTGTTTGGCTAGAGCAACTCAAAGATGTCTTTTATGATGCAATTGATGTGCTGGATGAATTCGAGTGTGAAGATCTACGAAGGAAAGTGGTGGAAACATATGGAAACACCAGCGAACAGGTACTTCACTCTGTTTCGTATTCTTCTTTTAACCCTCTTGGCTTTCGTTTTAAAATGGGTCGTAGAATCAAAAAGATCATAGAGAGGTTAGAAGAGATAGCAAAGGTTAGAGCTCAATTTTATCTTAATGAGCGACTTGATGATAAGAGTATTTGGCACAGGGAGAGGGAGATGACCCATTCCTTTCTTCGTGATTCTAATGTAATTGGGAGGGCTGATGATAAGCAAAAGATAGTGGATCTTTTGATACGCCCAAATGACGATAATAATGCATTTGTGATTGCTATAGTGGGAATCGGAGGGATGGGCAAGACAACACTTGCTCAGTGGGTATATAATGATGAAAGGATAGCTAGAAATTTTGACACTAGAATATGGGTTTGTGTGTCAGACGACTTTAATATTTTAAAACTGGCAAAAGAAATCCTTAAATGCGCAGGTGGTAGAATTAGTGAAAACATGACTATGGATGAAGTGCAAGTCAGTTTACGCAACACACTGAACGAGAAAAACTTCTTCATCGTGTTGGATGATGTTTGGAATGATGATCGTAGTAAATGGATTGATCTAAAGAATTTGTTAATAGGAGGTGCCAAAAGAAGTAAAATTGTTGTCACTACACGGATTCAAGAAGTTGCCTTAATGATGGCTTCTGGACCCATCCACAACTTGAAAGGTCTTTCGGAGGACGATTGCTTGTCCTTATTCTTAATGTGGGCATTCAAGGACGGAGATAAGCAACAATATCCAACACTAATTGAGATTGGAAAAGAAATCGTGACAAAAAGTAAAGGCGTTCCTTTAGCTGTAAAGACTTTAGGGGGTTTACTTTATTCAAAATTTGATGATCGTGATTGGATTTTTGTAAGGGATAATGAAATATGGAAACTGGAGCAAAAGGAAAATGATATTTTACCTGCCTTAAGATTGAGTTACGATCAATTGCCATCAAGCTTAAAACAATGTTTTGCTTATTGCTCGTTATATCCAAAGGATCATATCTATTTTAGTGATGAGTTGATTCAATCTTGGATGGCTAACGGTCTTCTCCATAAGTGCAACGAAAGTCCTCAAGAATTGGAAGATATCGGCCTACAATATGTAAAAGAGTTATTTTCAAGATCTTTCTTTCAAGAACTTAGTGATTTTGGTTACTGTTATATCTTTAAAATGCATGATTTAGTTCATGATCTTTCATTATATGTTGCACAAAGTGATCATTGCTTAGTTGAAAACACTAATAATCGGAAAAATTATGACAAGGTTAGGCACGTGTCGATTTTGGACTATAATTTGGGCGCTAATGAACTGACAACATTTTTACATAAGTTGAACAATGGTGCACGAACGATTATTTTCCGAAATGAAGATGTAGACCCTATTAATATTAATGAATCCTTTTTTAAAACATGCATTTCAAGATTTAAGTACCTGCGGTTGCTAGATTTGAGGTTTTTAAGGTTTGAGGTGTTGCCAAGCTCCATTGGTAGTTTGAAGCATTTGAGGTATCTTCGCTTAAGGCGTAATAAGCAGATCAAAAAATTGCCCAACTCCATTTGTGACATGCAAAATTTGGAAACTTTGATACTCGATGGATGTGGAGGGCTTGAAGAGTTGCCAAGAGATATAAGGAAGATGATCAGTCTCAGATATTTGTGGATAACCACAAAACAATCACGTTTGCTAGAAAATGGAATTGAGTGTCTATATTCTCTTCGAACTATGATCTTCTACAAGTGTCTCAAATTGGAGTCATTACCTGAAGGGATTCAATGCCTCACATCTCTTCGTAGGTTGGAGTTCACGTCTTGTGAGAGCTTGATGTCTTTGCCACGTGGTCTGAAACATCTAATTGAGTTAGAAAGCCTCATAATCTTTGATTGTGGAAAGCTTAATTTGATGGAAGGGGAAGACTACCCAACGAGCCTTCGATCACTTCGAATTGGCTCTTTGCCACAACTAGTGGCTCTGCCCCAATGGCTTATAAGATTTGGCAACACATTACAAGTCTTAATTATTCATTTTTTTGAGAACTTGGAGGCATTACCAGAGTGGTTCCCATATCTCATTTCACTTCGAAAACTTGTGATTTGGGCCTGCCCAAAATTATCATCTTTGCCTGAGAGAATGGATTGCCTCACTTCCCTAAAAGAATTAGAGATTGGATATTGTCTTCAATTGAGAAGAAATTGCAAGCGAGATGTTGGCAAGGATTGGCCCAAGATAGCACACGTTCCTCTTCTTAAAATTGTTTGAATGATTAGGTAAGGGTTTATTCTTTTTTTCCTCTTCTATTTAGGCTCTGTCTTTTAATCTCATCAAGTTTCTTAAAGCTGCTCCCTTCATCTTCTTCTTCTTCTTCTTCTTCTTTCTTTTGTTGAACATTTAACGTTGATAACTAATTGGTTTTTTTTTTTTTTCTTTTTTTTTTTTTTTTTTTTTAGAAACAAACAAACATACATACACAAAAAGTACACCACAAACCCCACTTAAAAGTCATAGTCTAAATAGAAAAAAATATTATTTTAGTAAGTGAGTAATTTTTCTTTTAAAAAAAAGGTAGTACATATAATTAATCAAAAATGGATACAACTAGTAAGTTGCTCATGCGATGTACGGATAATGTTGTAATGTTTTATATAAGATGGTTTTGAAGAATGTTGATAAGTATTATAATATAATTATTATAGAACTTTATTTGCAATGAGTTCATCATAAAAAGTAACAATTATAAATTGTACATACATATTCATTATAATTATTCAATTGAAGTGTTGAGAAATAAAAAATAAATTAAAAAAACTTTGGAGGAATATTATAGAATAAAAGTTGATGTAAAATGTCTCATTCTCTTTCTCCTTAATTCTAAAACAAAATACACATGCTAAAAACCCACAATCAATCACATTATTTACAAAACCCTTAAATCCACAACATCCGACCTTAACATCAAAATAGTAATTGTCGTTGTCACTCAATATAAAATACAAGCCCCTCTTCTTTCGTTGTAGCCAACTCATACGGGGTAGGATTAGATAAAATAATAATGTTAAGGCTTGAAAGATTGAAGGTAAATGATATTATTTTTGGTCTGTGTATTTGACATAAGATGGTATGAAGGATTATGAGAAATTATATATAAAGGAATAGAAGTGCAAGGAGTGAAAATAGTGAATTAAAATGCAAAGAGGTTTGTGGTATATGTGAGGGATGAAAAGTCTTGAAACATTACATCAAATGAAACAAAACGTTTATATTTAATTTGTTCTTATCTTATAGGGATAGAAGTGCAAGGAGTAAAAGTAGTGAATTAAAATGCAGAGAGGTTTGTGGTATGTGTGAGGGATGAAAAGTTTTGAAACATTGAACCAAATGAAACAAAAAGTCTATATTGAATTTGTTTTTATCTTGAGAATATTTTAAATTCTTTTTGCATAAAATGCGCAACTTGACAGAACCTCATGCTTTTTCCACACGAGGTTTCTACTTTTATATATATATATATATATATTGATGATTGATGAGGTTTCTGCTTTTATTTATATATATATATATTGATGATTGATGTGTGTGACATTTTCTAATTTTTTTTTTCTCATTCCCAATTTAATACAAAAAAATTTGAAAAAAGGGTAAGATATGAAATGAAAGAGTCTAGAGAAAATAAAAGGGTAGAGAGAAAATCAAATATAACTTCTGGAATATTAAATGTATGAGAAAACAGGTTTTATCAGTATGGTTCTTCAGCACAGTGCACCACACTGTCTGGTTTTAAATTTTCAATATGCTTTGTTCTGATTGCACAAAACCTTCATTAGCTAGCTAAGCTCATGTATATACTGATTAATAGAAGTGTAGAAGGAATGTATATCATACAATTTTATGTTCGGAGTGGAAAATATTGTTCCAAGTTTACAAAAAAATTGTGGTACCTAAAGATTTGAGAGAAACATTGCTTAGTAACAATAGCGTTTTCTTCAATTTCTAATTATCTAACGATTTTGTGGTATCAAACATTGCAGCTATATATCAATTCAGCCTCTATCGCATCAAGGAAAGTCTCAACCTAGTTCA
>CM066163.1:52047256-52072256 GCA_033629205.1 Lithocarpus polystachyus
TTTTAACCTAGTGCACGTCACAAAACAAGAACGAAGAACAAAAAACAAAAACGGAACAAGATAGGAAGATAACAAGAAACAAAAGATAAAAGGATAGAAAACTGATTTTAGAACCTGAGCTCTGATACCAAATGATGCGAACCTCAATTGACTCGCTTTGAGACCCAACAAACAATATTGGAATATTGCCCAAGAAAGCTAAAATTCAGATTTGATAGAAACCCAGACCCAACGTTTATAAGAGAAACGCGAACCAAAGGTATAAGTAACAGACATTGACCCAATGATTATAAAGGAATCACGAACCAAAGGTATAAAGTATGAACGCCACAAGGAAGAATCCTTGATAAGTTCTCAGTTCTTGAAGAACCAAAGAGAAGAGCAAAGCCTCACCTTTTTCTGATTTTTATTCAATAATGTCCTCTATTACAATGAGTGCATGCTATTTATAAGGCATGGCTAAATGTAGAAAATATAAAAAAAGTACTAAATAATAAAACCCTAATTAAAATCTGATTTGGTCTAAAAATAGCAGATCCAAAATAGGAAAAACCCTAAAAAACGTTCTAAATAATAAAAGCCTAAAATTAAGGAAGATCTGGTCCAAAATTAGAAGATCTAAATTAGGAAAAGTATCTATTAACTGATTTAGAGCTGGAAAGTCAATCAGCCATAAATCTATGCCATAAATAACGCCCAATTACGTCAGATCAGCCCTCAATAGCTTGGATTAAATTTATTAAGCCTTCATCTTCTTTTGGGCCCAGCTTGGAATGTGAATCAGCCCAAATCCGTTGAATCAGCCCATTAAGTGCTTCTTTGATTTTCTTGGATCTTGCTCTTGTAATTGGCCCAACTGGAACAGGCAATGGATCCTTGAATGCTTGTTGATTCTCATCATTATATGTTTATTCAGAACGTTATATTCAAATTTGTGGAAGTCATTTTTTTTTTTGCCACGTAGTACGAAATGCCGTATGGCATTGGGAACTTGGTAATCCAACATTGTGAAAAGCTTATTTGATTGAAGAAAGACTACCAAAACCTATGGTTGTGCCATCAATTGAAGCTTCCAACATTGTCATATTTGTCATTTTCTTCCCTTCATAAGAGGACTGAAGAGTGAAGACTAAATAGAAAATGCCAAAGGAGATATTGGCGGTGAGTATTGTTTGTAATTGACAACTCTATTATATTATTATGAAATATTTGAGCTCCATAGTTTTCTCGGATTTTTATATAATTTTGAATATGTTTGGCTCCCCTAGTTTCTAAAGTGACTGAGGGTTTTCATGGGAGATCGTTTCGTCTTGATAATGGGAATTCCTTACTTAGGTACAGACTCTAGTGACATGATCTTAACTTTGTTAGAGATATATTAGACACATTAGTAAAAATGTAATAGGCCTAAATCCATACCTAGTTGTAACCCTTAAGAGTTTCCTCCATAGACGTAGGTCGACAAGGCTGAAGCACATAACCCTTGTGTTCTCGGTGTTCCTGGTGTTCCTATTCTATTCTATGCTTCTCTTTAGGCATCCACTTTAACATATACAACATAGTATAACATATCTCATTGCTAATATATTTAACATGGTATCAAAGCCAAACTTCGTTCTTAGCATTAAACAAAATATCTCTACACATCAAGAAGTTTCCCACGTGTACAACATAGATCTACCTCTATCACAGCCGCTTGCCTTGCTGCCCTTACAGATCTGGACTCCACATAATTAGGTGACCACTATCGCTTACACCTGTGTCTAAGATCCATAAGTTAAGCAAGCCATGTCTGTCAAACCTCAGATCTGTGCAAAACGGGCCTTTGCTTGATGAAACCAACCACACAGACGTGCTCCATGACCTCCCACAACCAAAACCTAGGAACTCGGTCTCCACACGTGCTGAAGAACCCCTGCTAATGTCATTAGACATCATCTGATGACATCTTCAAGCCACATTAGTAAACACGCAAGCGATGCCTGTCGGCGCAACGGGAGGAGAGTATACCTCGGCCAAGTGGACCGGGGCAGAGAAGGGAAGTTGGAGTCACCACGTAGCGCTCCTTCATGGAAGAACTGATCTTACTATTAGAGTATGGGTTTAGAGTTTAGGTATGATTTGGGAAGGTGTTAGGCACCCAAGACCGCGCGACTTGTGAGTTTGCTTCTACTCATTGTGTTTTACGTCTTAATCTTGTTAAAGGCATGTTCAATATTGCATTCTAAACTCACACACACACACACACACACACACACACACACACACACACACACACACACACACACACACACACACACACACTAGCATTCATCTAAGCACACAACATGGCATATTCAACCCAAAAATCCAAACATACATCTATCATGTAATATTAGCACATCTCAAACCCTAGCATGCTCTTAGCAAACATCACATATGGCATCATATCATGGTCAAGGCAGAATATAGACATGGCAGCAAGCAAACAAACATATATCGTATCCAAAACAGAAACATAGGCATGTTAAGATCAAACAAACATATTATCATATCCAATACATTCATGTTCATCAAGACAAGATTAAAATCATATCTCCAAACAAATGCATGTTTATATGAATTCATGCCTTACCTTACTTACCTTACTGCACCACAACACCTATGCATCAATGCATGGTTAGAAAAGAAACCCTGATCTAACATGTGAAGGACAAACAACAAACAAATAGAGAAGCCGAGACTTACAAGTATAAAACAAGACAAGGTAGAAGCATGTTAAATAAATAAAGCAAAGAAACAGAAGTAGAAAAGGTTCAAATTAGAGTTTTGGGAAAAAGTATGTGTGCGCATACATAGACTATGCTTTCGTGCTCAGTTGTATGCGTACGCATGCATAGAGTATGCATGCGCATGTAGGAGACATGCATACACATACTCACCTTAAACCCTAACCCAGAAAAGCAAGTATAGAAATAGAGCAGAAACAAAATCTAAGAACCTAGCATGCTTGAAAAAAGGAAATAAAAAAACCTAAAGTAAACAAACATATTATAGCTTAACTAAACAAGAAAAACACAAAAAACAGAAAGATTAAAGAAAGAAAAGGTTAAGAAAAGAGAAAAAAAGTTTAGAACTTATACCTCAAAAACACAAAGCTCCTTAGCTTGATTTGACTGTTCCCTTCAATCAAATCTATTCACAATCAAACAAGAAAGTGATTAGTAATTTTAAAACTCCAAGATCAAGGCCAAAAAAGGCCTCTCTATCAGAAAAATATTGACTTGAGGATGTTTTGTGGAAAACTCCCTCTTTGATTCACTATATCTAGTGAATTTTGGGTTTTCCCTTAGGATTTTCTATGTGTTTTTAAAAGCTACTATGTATGACTTTATATAGTTGAAAAATGGGGATTTGGAACGGCTCCCAAACGATCTAGGATTCATTTCAAGCCTCACATTTAATGCTGAGAAACTTGCTTTTCATAGTTTCTAGAACCCTAACATGTATACGCAAACCCATGCATTAGACATGCGCACGTAGCTTTGGGACATGCGTGCTCATACGCATGAATGCGTACGCATGCCTTAGGGTTTCTTGGCCTTAATTTTCCAAAAATAGATTTATTTAGTTCATAAAAAAGTTATATTTTTCCAAAAAAACTTTCCTCAAATCAATTTCAATCTGGTCGAGCCCTAAACCAACCTTGGCCTTTAGAAATCCAACATCATTGGGGAAAGGGGACCCGAGTCGTAAGGGGTACAAAATGCGGTGTCTACAGATGCCCCTCTTTTGATTCATTAACTTTGCTAATAGAATCAAAAGAATAAGAGATAAAACATTTTGTTTCAATGTATGGCTCGGGCATAACCTACGCACACGGCACACAACATGCCCGCAAAGTTGCGTGGGATTCACATGTACGAATTCCCACCTTTGTTACTCAGGAAACGAGTAACGGCAAGTTCATTATCCTAGAACCTGTTTTGCCAATTTCAAGCAAGAGCCGAGTGACTCATTATTCTAGGGTCATTTATAAAGAAAAACAAACATGGCCAACGGCCGCAACTATCAACCAAATAAACAAGGTGCTCTTGCAAGCTGAAAATAATATATATATATATATATCTGTGGTGTACATCTGGGGCTTTTACCTCAAACTTCTCCAGTGGCCTGCGCCTCTGTGTAATACTTGCCTCAGGGTGACCTTGGTCTCTATCTCTATCTCTACCTTTTCCATTGTGCCTGCATCTATGCCTCTATATTCAATTCCTGGAGGACATGTGCACAAGTGCTGTACTTTTTTGTTCTGGCTTGTATAGGACCTGTGCCTGCATATTCAATTCCCGAAGGATATGTGCAAAAGTTCTTGGTGATTCTAACTCACAAGTCCTTGGTGTGTGATCTACTAGGGAAAATAACTTTACTGATGAATGTGTTGGTGACCCACGGGGGAGCTGTCTTGGTGATTTTGACTCATGAGGAAGCCTCTGATGGTGTGTAGTCCTTTGGGAAAAAATTCTCTTCTTTTCCTTCATAACTCACTGGGAATCGCTATCGATTCTACTTGTGGGAGAGTTTCCTCAACTCTATGGGGAAATTCTTTTCTTCACAACCCTCGAGGGATTTGCCTGTGCCTTGGACCCTTGGGGGAGTCCTCCATGATACTTAGGAAAAATTGTGTATTTGTAACTTACTGGGTTTTGGTTGATGGTCTTCACTCACGAGGGAGCTGCCCTGATGATTTCTAATTAGCTAAGGGATGTTCTTGATCCATTCTACTCCACTGAGGATGTTTTGAGAGTCCTTGTGTCTTTTACCCAACTGAGGGTGTTTCTGTAATTTTTAGATTTATTTTTGAATTTTCCTTTGCATTCTTACCTTTTGAGTACCCACTAGGGATATTTGGAATTAAAAAAAAAAAAAAAAAAACTAAACTACATGTAGTTTAGTGGGGAGGCTAAATTACACGTAGTTTAGCCACCAGGTACCTTCCTGCCTCTTCATAATTTTTCAACGGTTACCAACCGTTTCTTTTTCTTCTTATTTCTCTTCATCTTCCTCATCTCTTCATTTTCTCTCTAACCCTCCAACTTCCATCTTTCTCTCTACAAAAACCCTCTGCCTCTCTCTCATTTATGCACCTCTCACAATCTCTAAAATCTCTTTCTCTCCCAAACTCTCTCATCTTCTTCAATGGCACCCAAGTCCAAGAAGACCTCCTACATGATTTCTGGCGATATGTTCAACCTCACCCACTGGAATAGGGCTGTAAGGCTAAATGAGTCTCCTCTACTGATCTATAGGCCACAAGATCATCTTTCAGAGAATGCAAGAACTGGATTGGTAAGTTTTCCAAACTTTTCTCATTTTTGAGTTTTTCTCTGATCTTTCATTTTAATCTGTTTTGGGACATGTAAATGCTTGGGTTTTGCTGTGGGATGGGTTTAGATGAAAACCTGATACCTTAGGAGGGGTAGGAACATGTTTAGGATGAGTTTTAATCAAAAGGTGGTTGAAAATGTCGAAGAATACTCTCTGTCTGCGTTCATGCGTGCGCATGTATCAGGCTTGCTTACCTAGATTGTATTCATGCATATGCATACTTGATTCCTGTGTTCGTAGCTTACACTCATGCGTATGCGTTCCTGTTCTTCAGTTCCCACAGATGCATGATCTGACCTGCATACAAAAATGTAGCATCCCTATTTATGCATACACGGGCTCGCATGCGCACCTTATTTAACTATTTTTTCTCCTTTTCCATTTGTTTTCTCATCTGACTATCATTCTAATGTTCTCTTTTCATCTTTTTGAAAATCTTGCCTCCATTCTTTAGTAGGGGAAGCACCAACATTGTTGCTTCTTGGTATACGGCCTTAACTAATGACACAAAGGCCTACATACGTGCAGCGAACTTTAAGCCCATTATCTGCCTACTGCTGGAGAGTCATGCTAGTGCTATTCAAGTGCAATCTTTGGCTGAAAGGTGGTGGAACACTACCTATACCTTTCACATTGCTGATTGGGAGATGACAGTGACTTCCCACGATTTCCATCGGATGACTGACTTTAGATATGATGGGGTAATCATCAATCTCGAAGGCGAGTCGGGTGTGCAGCTGGCCATAGAGTTGTTGGGGCAGAAGTACATGATGGACATGATCCGTTATTTTGACATTGAGACAAATTACAAGCCTCTTCCATAGGCGACGCTTGGGAACTGTGCCCGGATGGCTAGGGCATTCCTGTTGTATGTACTGGTGGCATACCTCTTTACCAATGAAGCGTAAATGGTGTCCTTGAGGTGGTTGCCCCTCTTCCGCGATTTTGAGGATGGTCGAGGGGCCAACTGGGGTCAGGCTTGCCTTGCTTACCTCTACTTTTTCTTAGACACGCTTAGCTATAGGACTTTGCATCAACTGGTGGGGCCTTGGAAGCTCCTTGAGGTTCGTTTTCTTTTCTTTCCCTTTTATGGTCCCTTATAAGTATGCACCTCTAATTCCTACAATTGTATTCATCCATATGTCATCTAGGCTTAACAAAACTGTACCTCATACTCTTGTAAACTGCATTCAACCTTTATCTCACAAATTGCATCTACATTCATATCCATACCTTGCAAACTGTACTTGCTCATTTCTCATCTTGCAAACTGTACTTGCTCATTTCTCATCTTGCAAACTGTGTTTCCTTTTTTCAACTCCGGGTCATAACATATGGACTATTGCTCGTGAGGCTGAGGTGGATTTGAAGAACTCTCCCTTGGTTAGGGCTCACTTTAATAGGCTCTATTAAGGTGAAGTGAGTGAAGACCCCATTTTCTCTTATCATTTTCTTTTGCAAGTTTCAAAATCCCCTCAAAACAGCGCCTTTCATAGTTTTACATCAAACTCAAGCTTCTCGGAGATTTTTGGTATTTTGGACCAAGTTTGACTCATAGTTGACTCCCAACGTCCCTAAAAACCCTAATTTTGTTCTGGTCATTAGAACGGGTTAAAACCAATGCCATTACGAAGATATAAAATTATCAGTCCAATGACTATTCATGGATTAAAATTGGAGTTAGAATGGCTGAGATATCATGAAAACCGAGTTAACGCACTGATCGATGCACTGCTAACTTCACGAAACCATAACTTTTGATCCGATTGTTGGATTTTCGAGTTCCATACCTTTTTAGAGACTGAAAGTAAAGATCTTTCCAAGGGTGTCAAGATGAACCCTATCCAGGACCATTTGAAGGTGGCGAGCCGCCGCCTCGTAATCCATGCCGGGGTAAAAGTCCCAGGCACCTCTAGACTAGAAAAAAAGAGACTTCCTGGCTATCTGCTCTCTGCCTGGACGAATTTTGAGCTTTTCTCCTGTCTTCCAAAGACAAAAAACACACAAAAACGCACATCAAAGCCTCTTGATTCTTCTCTTCACCAAAAAATACGAGGTTGTGTTCATACCCACCATCTTCCTCTCCTTGGTTCCATACCTTGGATTTGAGGTTTAAAGGGTATGGATGTAGCTTCTTAACTACTATCCATACCCCTTTTTCTTTAAAGCTTCATCTAGCTTTTATCTTTCTCTCTCTTGCCTTAATAAAATGATTTATTGCTTTATCTAGCACGCTCTTTGCTTTATTTTGCTTCTAGCATGTTTTTGGTTTATTTTCCATATGCTTCCATGATTGTTCATGTGCTAGTTCCCTTTTCTTCAAGCTTTATGCTTTATGCCATGTTTAGATCCTTCTTTCTTATGTGTTGATGTTTGGGTCTGCATGCCCACATGCTTGATATCATGTCTATGGTTATGCCTTGCTTAGATCTACATGTTTGTGTGCAAGTCCTATTCTTCTATGCCTATATCCATGCTCGGATTTGTGCCCTTCCATGTCTTAATGACCACATCCACATGCTTGGATGTACATCTACATGCTTAATGTTTAGATCTACGCCTCCGTGTGCTTTGGTGTTTGGATCTTCCTTGCTACCCGCCTTGTGCCATCTCCTATGTTAGACCTATGTGCTTAGATGCTCTATGCGATGTTTATGTGCTTAGGCTTAGACCTTTTTTGTCATGCCATGTGCTATTGTAGCCCTTTTGTTCCTTTTATCACATTTTCTTATGTTTTGGCCTAATGGTTAGGACCCGATCTAGACCCTATAGTCTTTGTCATTGTCCATGTACCATGGCCCATATCAAAAGGGTTTGGATAATTTCTATTTGCATGTCTATGCTTGCTTGCTTCTATGCTTTATGCTTGTATTAGCCCCTCTAGTTCTAGGCTTTGCCATGTTTGGTGCCCCTCTACGGGCTTGACCTTGTGTGGTTACATCTGATGCCCATGAGGCCTTGTTCGGATGTTGGGAAGCATCTCCTGATGTCGAGTTGCTCCGTGCGGACCCTTCCCTTTTTTGGTCCACGCAATGCTATACTTACCATGCTTGTTTGTGCCACCTGTTGGCTTTCTATGCATCTTTACATGCTTGCTTACATGTTCATGCATGAGTCTTGCTTGCTAGTGCATTGTCCATACTTCAACACAATGAAGTCATGGACATCTGATCCAAACCTACATTTGTTTCCTTGCAAACACCATCTTTTGTTTGCCTTCTTTCTTGTTTGCTTGTTTGCTTGCTTCCTTGTTTGTTTACCTTTTAGTTTGCTTGCTTATCTTGTTGCTTGGCATGTCTCCTACCACATGCTATGCTTGCTTTGCTTTTGTATGCTTGTTCTCTTTTTACCCATTGCGCACTATCTACGCATCTCTTTCTTCCATTGCTTGTCTACTAGTTTCTTATCTTTGCCTTTGCATGTACACATATGGAGTGAGGACGCATGGAGCTAGGGCATGGTCTCCCAAGAAAAGCAAAAAGGGCACGGATGCAAGCATTTAGATATGAGCCAAGCGGCTATGTTCAGTATATTTAGGGGTCTAGCCTCTTGCCTTTGATTATGTACTCTTTTAAACCACCTTCCTTTCTCCCTCATTTCTCTCTTAGATGGGCTGTATTAGGTATATCGTGAAATATACCATTCGTCCTTATCTCTAGAGTATGGCAACCCCTGTTTACTTTCCCGCACCTATATTTTGGGCCATGCTCTAGGGATGTAAGCATTTACTTCCCTGCTTTGTGTGCTAGCATTGTGCACGATGTAAGTACATATATACCTGCTTGCCCCTTCATCCCCGGTGTGATTGTCACAGTCCATGTCATTTAAGGCAAAGTGATGCCTAATTTTCGCCGCAAAAGTAAGGTGACATGTCGCCAGATTTTTTCCGTGGAAATATAGTATTTTCTTCAGTGCCTTAGGAAAGCATAGATTGAGACTACACCCATTCAAAAGACAAACCTCACAGCCCCATGCATGCAAAGCCCTAAAAACCAATGATAAAATCACGTTTTTCACAACCAATATCCAAAAATTAAGGTTTTATCAAAACAAAGGACTGTCCTTAGACAGGCGTTATAGGGTGCCTAACACCTTCTCCACACGTAACCAAACTTCCAGACTCAAGAATCAAGATATTTTGCCATCCACATTAGATTAGGAAAAATGACATTTTTCTTAGTCTAGGATCGATAACAAAACTAACTAGAAACTAGTGACCAATCACACCTTAGAAAAACCCAATGATTGATGGCGACTTCACTTACCTTTGGTAATCACCTAAAATTTGGCCAAGATTCTAGCCATACCTCCAAAGGTAGACCAACCTGCTCCTCTGAGAGAGAGAGCACCTGAAGCTCCACGCGAGACTCCCAGAGTCAAACCACACAATTATCGAGAGGGCCTCCAACGTGACTCGCGAGCGCAAGAGCGTTGCCATTGTAGGTGGTCGAACGAAGGCCCACGGTTCTCCGTTTTGGGTCGGGTGTTGACAGACTGGCCACTCCACTAGGGATCGATGAGAGTTTAGCCTTTAGAGTTTTTGACAAAACCATAATCTTTGGACATTGGCTTTCAAAAACACAGAAATTGGCATTGGCCTTCGAGGCTTTCCTTTTGAAAAAGGCTTTTATTATATCCTAGTAGACTATTTTCAAAAGAGCAAAAAATATTTTCCCAAAAAATTGTTTTCTGAAAGGGAGGTTGTGAGGCATTTTCATGGGGCTTTATCGCTTTCCTCATATACTTTACAGCTTTCCTTCACATGCAAATATAGGCTAGCAAAATTTAATTGCCGCTAGACCTTTATCTTCTTTCATATATATATATATATATATTTTTTGTGTTTGGAAAAGTCTTTCCCCTTTATTAAGGATTTCATGACATATACACCCTTTTTTAGCCGAACTCGGGCTTCGCACTGTTGGCGTAGTCACTTCTCTTTAGGCATTTCATCACCCCATATGCAGATGCCCATATACAAACATCGATAGTGTTGCCCATAGTTAGATATGGGGCTGACTTTGTAGGCACTTTTGGGTCCATGGGTGGACAAGAGTAGTTGAAAAGGTCCCCTAGATCCTTCTTGCCCCACAACTTCGATGAAGGGAGAGGTATGACGATTGAGTCCCCCTAGGATAGGAACAACCTACTAGTTAAGCCTTTGCATACAGTTGGCCTAGTTATGTCAAACCCGTGAGGAGTAGATTAAGGTCAGAGCCCATGAGGACTAGGTAAAGCCCAAAAAGTGAACATCCAAGCCTAGGAAAGGTTACCTTTATAGGACTAGAGGTCAGGCAAAAGTGTTTTGTAACAGGTGTTCCCTTTTTACTTACGCCAAAGAAATTGTGCTCCAAGTTCTTTCTATCCTGCTTTCATAGCATCCATGATTAAATCCCTCGGAAAAGCAACCCCGTTGCTTATACATGCTAGATCATGCCCTATCCCTAAGGGTTTACAACCCTACAAGGGCAGTCATGCATACACTAAATGGCCTTGTCACCTAATTGTGCAAAGATAAATTTTGTGGCAAGTAGCCAAAACTCCATTCAGGAGAAAATGCTACCAAAATACTGTTTAGAATTCCAAAGCATCAAGAGTTCTAGAGATTTCCTAGAAAATATCCAAAAAGATTTCCTAGAAGCTTAAATCATCAAAGAGATCACAAGATGTCAAAGTGGCCAAGAAGGTCCAAGATCCAAATTGCCAAGGGATCCAAATTACCAAGATGTCAAAATTGCCAAAGGTCCTAGATGTCAAGAATGCAAGGGCTTCCCTAAGAGATCCAAAGGTCTAAGAGATCCATGCTGTCCAAGTTACCAAGAGATCCAAGTGTCTAATAGCTTCCCTGAGAAGTCCACATTGTCAGAAGTTGAGCTTTTCCTCGTAATTGCATTTCCTTGTATTGTAAAAGGTCCCTCGTTGGAGCTGATGAACCCTGCGTTGTAAAAGCGAATATTGTACAAGCATGCAATTAAAAGGGGGTTCGTCTCGCATTACCAAGCATATCATGAAAGTTTCGATTACTTGCCAATCTTGTGCATTAATCTTACATCATAGTAGAAACTCACTTGATAAATACTTGATCAAGGGTGCAAAGCCAAATTTTTCTGAAAATGGTCGGTGCATGTTAAATAACAAGGATGTAAACTAACTTAATTTTGGTGTTGTGTTTCCACATTGTCAAATGCATCCTATTTCTGTCATGTCCCATTCATTCTTAGGACCAAAAAGTTGCTAAAAATTTCTAAAAGGAAACAGTCTAAGCTACCACCACATCGTGATCCCATCATCACTAGGTCTCGTGTAAGAGAGATGTCTACTAGTGGGCCTTTAACTCCCAAAGTGAGTCTTGCCGAGTTCGCTCAGATGAGAGAGCAAATGTCAGAATTAATGTGCATAGTGCAACAGCTAGTTGTAGGAAGAGGACAAAACTCTTCCCGTCATAGTTAAGGAGATCCCCAAACCGAGAATGAAAATCAACCCCTATCAGAATAGGATCAGGGCCACATTATACCACCCCAAGGCAATGACCAAGAAACAAATCCTTCTAAGGACAAATACCTCGAATTTGGGATTGGCCAAGTTAAGAGCCAAATGGAAACTCTAGTTAAAAAGCTTCGAATCATAGAGGGCTCAGCACCAATGGAAGCGTTGATTTAGACAGTTTGACTAACTTCCCTCAGGTCGTTATGCCTCCCAAGTTCAAGGCACTAGAGTTTGTTAATTATGATGGTACAGGATATCCTTGCTCGCACTTACACATGTTCTATAGGAAGATGGCTCCCTATAGGGATAATCACCCTCTGCTTTGCCAGATTTTCCCTCATAGTTTGACCGGCCCTGCAGCCACATGGTATGTGAGATTGGAAAAGACCTTTAGCTAGAAGGAAATGGCCAACTCTTTCCTAGAGAATACTACTGGTTCAACATCGAGATAGCTCCTGACTACACGGTCCTTATGAGAACAGAGAAGAAGAGTGGGGAATCTTTCCGAGAATATGCCTAGAGGTGACGAGAGCTAGTGGCACAAGTGTAACTCCCCATGATGGAAAATGAGATGATCAAATGGTTCATTGACAACCTCAAGCCTCTTTACTATGAGAAGATGATCAGCACCCAAGTCACTCATTTTGCTAGCCTCATCCCTATTAAGGAGCGTATTGACGACGGTATTAGGAGCAAGATTGCGGATCCCGAATCCTTGAGTTTCATGGTTGAGCAACACGTCAAGAAAATGACTAGCCACAAGATTAAGGAAGCCGATGTGTACATGGTCGACAATGCATCAAAATGGCCTAGGGGTATTATTGCTGCTTATGCAACCCCAGTTGCTAGACCTTATTAGCAATAGGCTCAATCTATTCAAGCACCTAATTGAGCCTTTAATCAGAAAGGGAGGCCAGACCCACCTCGTCCTCCCAGGAGGGAAAATTGGAAGTACACTTCGTTACCCATGCCCATGGAAAATCTCTATGCTTACCTGCTGGAAAGGAAGCTAGTGACCCCGATGTTTGCCAGGCCCAGAGAAGGCCCTCCATCACCTGGCTTTGATCTGTCCAAGAAGTGTGAACACCATTTTGGGGTTGAGGAGCATACTCTAGAAGAATGCTACCAGTTGAGGGACCGTTTCAAGGATCTCATAGACAACAAGTTGATACAGTTCGATAATGCAGCCGCTCTGAACATCATCACCAACCCTTTACCTCCCCATTGGGAAGGGAATGTAAACGCCATCATCATAGTGGAAGAAAGGGTCCCAGATTTCTCCTCACCGTTATTCCCATGGAAGGCCGTGCTCCGAGCCTTGGTCCAAGAGAGCCACCTTGATCTTAAGGGTATGGGAGCCCCATGATTTGATTAGGGAATTTGCTCATTTTGCGACGGTGGAGATAGGCATGCTTTATTTGATTGTAGAGTGCTCCGAGCACAGGTTCAGGGTCTAGTTGATCGTGGTATTATCTGGATTGAAAGGGAAATTGTGCGAAGAGATAATTGCATGGCAGCCAACCTATGTCCTCTAGCTACCCAGTCAGGAACCAGCTACAATGTTGTATCTGTTGGATCAAGGAAAGATTAGGACGAATATCTACAGAAATGCCTTGGTATGGTTACTTTAGTGCCTCCCTCTTCAATAGTCATTGAAGAGATCGTAGAATCACCTGCAAGTTCAGGGTCATCAGATTTAGGAAAAGGGTGAAACCCGCCAACCATCAAGGGGTTCACTCCTCTGGTTCTTGCATTGCTTGTAAATGCAGGGCCAGCTTCATCAACAGTTCATGAGAAAACAACTATTATTCCTGCTATCCGAGGTTTTGATTAATGGAATTATACATGTTTGTATTGCATACAAAATATACGCAGCAGAAAATTTACGGATCTGCTTCATTCGCAATTGATAACTATACTATGTAAGTTTCAGACTATAGAACAAGAGAGTATACCTTGGTGTGGTGAATTTCAAAACAAAGATTAGAGGTTCTCAGGAACATTTTTAAATCTTCACTCCAATTCCACTAATGCCCAAGATGTGTGGTCTCCCAATCAATTATATGAATTTGTTCAAAAGAGAATTACAAAGTGTCCAACACTCACATACAAACCGTTTCATGTGTTCTTGTTGCTACAAAATTCTGTATGTTTATCTTCTTATAACTGATTATCTAATTGGGCTAGCCTTTTGGGCCTTTCCAATTGGGCTCTAGTATCTGGCTTGGAGTGGGACCAAAAGAGAACAAATAAGACACTAGCTCCAATGGGCCTTAGGCTTTTCTATCAACTCTTGACAAGTCCAAAGTTACCATTAATTATATTTAATACCACTATATAAATATAATTGCACTCTAGGCATTACTAATAAATTAATCCCAAAACTTTATTATACATGCAACCCTTTCATAAAATATTCGTAGTAATACAAAGTCATGAAAGTAGATTGCTACTTTGTAGATTACTACATCTTAGTCCTTGAGTACCCGGTTTAATCCTTAAGTAATTCATCATATATTTATGAAATCCAATTTCATAAATATATACTTTAGTAACTATTTACTAAAGTAGTTAGGCCTAACATTCTGAATAACAAACCCAAGAGAATATTTTGTATCTCTGTTAAGAGACTTTGAATTTCATCTTGAGAATATATGTTCCATCAACACTAAAGGTGGCTTCCCAACATACTGAGGTTTTGACCGTTGCTTTAGATCTCACTCTTGATATATCAAAGCAACCTACACTTCATGATTAGGTCCATTATTCTTTCAGGATTAAGAGTTCATGCAAATAGAAGTCGTGAGATTTATTATTCATTGGATAGTCATTAGGAAAATAATAAATCTTACAACAGTTTAGTTCAATATGTCTTAACACTTAAAACATATCAACATATCAACTAGAAGTCTCCACTTCCACGATCAAGAAAAATCATCTTAGTTGATATGTTATAATCTTTGCAGATGAAATGCTCAATTTCATCACCGACTACAAACTAAAATTCTGAGTTTATAAAGAACTTGTGATTTTTATCTTTTGTGACTTTTCACATAAATCACATACTATGCATCTCATGGACTATATGATAATGTCCAAATATTCATGTTACCATAATTTTAGATAATAATAAAACAACTTTATTAATTACAACATTAAATCATACATAATGTCATACATAATATCATACAATAGGATTTAAGGGTACTAATCCCAACAATCTCTCACTTGCCCTAAAGACTATAGTGCACTAATCTAACTCCCATTCCCTCTAAATGTGACTCGAAAGTTCTTTGAGGCAAGGCTTTGGTAAATGGATCTGCTATATTATTTACACTATCTATCTTTGTTACTACTACATCTACACGAGCAACAATGTCTAGAATGATGTGATATTTTCTCTCAATGTGCTTTCCTTTCTTATGATTCCTTGAATCTTTGGATTGTGCAACCGTTCCACTATTGTTGCAAAACAATGTGATAGGAACTTGCTCCATTCTCACAACACTAAGATTAGAAAGGAATTTCTTGAGCCAAATAGCTTTTTTTGCCGCTTTACAAGCAGCGACATATTCAGCTTCCGTGGTGGAGTTAGCAATATAAGATTGCTTAATACTCTTCCAAGTTATGGCTCCACTATTGGGGTTTATGCCCTAAAATCCAATTTATTGGCATGTCATAAATAATTAAATTGTTTAATTATATGAGACTATCTATAAATGAACTAATGGGACATTATCATAGTCCATAAGATGCATAGTATGCGATTTATGTGAAAAGTCATAGAAGATATAAATTGCAAGTTCTTTGTAAACTCAGAATGTAGTTCGTAGTGGATGATGAAATTGGGCGTTTGATCTGCGAAGGCTACATATCAACTAAGATAATTTGTCTTGATCATGGAAATGAAGATTTCTAGTTGGTATGTTGATATGTTTTAAGAGTTAAGACATATTGAACTGGACCACAGTGAGATTTATTCTTCTCCTAACGACTGTCAATTGAATAATAAATCTCACGACTTCTATTTACATCAACTCTAAATCCTGAGAGAATAATGGACATGATTATGAGATGTAGGTTGCTTTGATATATCAGGAGTGAGATCTATAAGTTACGGTCAAAACCTCAGTATGTTGGCCAGCCGCATTTAATGTTGATGGAACATATATTCTCAAGATGGAATTCATAATCTCTTAACGGAGATATAAAATATTCTCTTGAGATAAGTTTAATGGGTTTAGTTATTCAGAGTGTTGGGTCCAACCACCTTAGTAAGGAGTTACTAAGGTATATATTTATGGAATTGGATTTCATAAATATATGATGAATAACATTAAGGATTAAACCGGGTACTCAAGGATTAAGATGTAGTAATCTTCAAAGTGGCAGTCTATATTCATGACTTTGTATTACTAAGAATATTTTAATGAAGGAGTTGCGTGTATAATAAAGTCTTGGGATATAATTTATTAATAAGGCCTAGAGTGCAATTATATTCATATAGTGGTATTGAATATAATTAATGGTAACTTTGGACTTGTCAAGAGTTGACAGAAAAGCCCAAAGCCCATTCGAGCTAGAGTCTTATTTATTCCCTTTTGGTCCCACTCCAAGCCACACATTAGAGCCCAATTGGAATGGCCCAAAAGGCTAGCCCAATTAGATAATCAGTTGTATATAAGGAGTGAAACATACAGAATTTCATAAGGTTCTTATGATGAGTTCTTATGATGAGTGCTTTTTCACATGAGTCTTTTCATAAGTGTTTTTATCAAGCTTACACAAGAATGAAATGGTTTGTATGTGAGTGTTGGGCACTCCCTTGTTCTCTCCTTGGAAACTGATTGAGAGATCACACATATTGGGCATTAAGTGGAATTGGAGTGAAGATTAACAGTCTTCCCAAGAACTTATGATTTTTGGTTTTGAATTTCACCGCACCAAGGTACGCTTTCTTGTTCTTAAATTCTGAAACATTCATAGTGCATGTTATCAATTGCGAATGAAGTAGATCCGTTAATTTTTCACTGCGAATGTTTTGTATATGTGATACGAGCATGTATTTTCCCAACAATTGGTATCAGAGCGGTCTTCAATTCGAATCTGAATAACATGTTTTGTGAGTTTTAGAATTAGAGATAATAGTTTCATAATGTTAGAAAGTTATATATGCATTTAATTTTCTGCATGGTAGTTGAAATTATGTTTTGATAAAAACTGATATTAATGTTATGATATTGTTTAAATCTGAATTTAAGTATGTTAAATTCATCTTTAAGGCTACAGCATCAATGGAACTCATTTTTTATATCAAATTCTGCATATCATGTTCATATGATGGTTGTTTGTTCATGAAAAATCGTTGAAAATTGTTTGCGATTGCTCTAGAAAAACTGAAAACATGGGTTTTTCGCGGGTTAGCTTCTGGCAAAGTTACTCGCGAAAAATGATTCTGAAGACAAAAAATTTTTGCGGGTAAGCTTTACTCGCAAAACAGTCGTGAGATAGTAGTGAAAGTTTCTGTCTGATTTTTGTGTTTTCAATTTTTTGCTTAAATTGTTTTCGCGAGAAGAGCTTATTTGCGAGATTCTCGCGAAAATACATTTGAAGGGAATTTTGAATATTTTCTAAATGTTTTCAAATGTATAAAGTGTAAGGAAATGTATGATGAGATTACACATGTTTCTAACTAAAAGACATAATGAAATCAAAGATATTAGTTAAATAGAACTCTTAGTCCTAAATAGTTTAGGACTTGTCTTTTTAGAAACATTCTAATGAGATTGGAATTGTTGTATGATTAAAAGTTCTTAATTTATTTTAATTAGAAGTTTTAATGAGAATAAAGCTTAATTAAAAGGTATATATATATTTTAATGAGATTAGAACTTTTTATTTAGTAAATTAAGGATAGAGTTCTTTATAACTAATTTTTGATCCATTAGAGTTTAAGGAATCCTAAATAGTTTAGCAAGTGCAAGGTTACTAGTTGTGATGGGATCATAATTATTTAAGAAAACACATACAACGAGTGGGAGTAGTGAAATAATCCTTTTGTTAAGTTTATTGTAATGTGAATAGACACCTTGTCTTTATTAGGAAATATATATATTTGCATCGCATACAAAACATACACAGCGGAAAATAAACGGATCTACTTCATTCGCAATTGATAACATATACTATGTAGGTTTCAAAATATAAGAACAAGAGAGTGTACCTTGATGCGGTGAAATTCAAAACCGAATGAAGAAGTACTCGGGAAGACTTTCAATCTTCACTCCAATTCCACTTGATGCCCAAGATGTGTGGTCTCTCAATCAGCTTTATGTTTTCTAGATAGAATATGAAAGAGTGTCTTTCTTCCTTATATCATCTTATTATATTTCTCACATACAAACCATTTCATTCTATATAAAATTCTGTATGTTTCTCTTCACATAACTGATTATCTAATTGGGCTAGCCTTTTGGGCCTTCCCAATTGGGCTTTAGTGTGTGGCTTGGAGTGGGCTTTTCTGTCAACTCTTGACAAGTTCAAAATTACCATTAATTATATTTAATACCACTATATAAATATAATTGCACTCTAGGCCTCATTAATAAATTATATCCCAAGACTTTTATTATACATGCAACCCCTTCATAAAATATTCATAGCAATACAAAGTCATGAATATAGACTGCCACTTTATAAATTACTACATCTTAATCCTTGAGTACCCGGTTTAATCCTTTTGAGTTATTCACCATATATTTATAAAATCCAATTTCATAAATATATACTTTCGTCTTACTAAAGTGGTTAGGCCTAACTCTCGGAATAATTGTACCCATTAAACTTATCTCAAGGGAATATTTTATATCTCCGTTAAGAGACTATGAATTCCATCTTGAGAATATATGTTCCATCAACACTAAATGTGGCTGCCCAACATACTGAGGTTTTGACCGTTACTTTAGATCTCACTCCTGATATATCAAAGAAACCTACATTTCATGATCAGGTCCATTATTCTCTCAGGATTAAGAGTTCATGTGAATACAAGTCGTGAGATTTATTATTCAATTGACAGTCATTAGGAGAATAATAAATCTCACAGCAGTCTAGTTCAATATGTTTTAACTTTTAAAACATATCAACATATTAACTAGAAGTCACCACTTCCATGATCAAGACAAATCAACGTAGTTAATATGTTATAGTCTTCGCAGATGAAATGCCCAATTTCATCACTGACTACGAATCAAAATTCTGAGTTTACAAAGAACTTGTGATCTATATCTTCTGTGACTAAATCACATACTATGCATCTCATGGACTATTTGATAATGTCCGAATATTCATGTTACCATTATTTTAGATAAGAATAAAACAACTTTATTAAACACAATATTAAGTCATACATCATTTCTCACATAATGTCATACATAATATCATACATAGCATGATACAATAGGATTTAAGGACACATATCATAACAATCTCCCACTTGCCCTAAAGACTGTTGTGCACTAATCTAACTCCCATTCCCTCCAAATGTGACTCGAAGGTCCTTTGAGGCAAGACTTTGGTAAAGGGATCTGCTAGATTATTTGCACTTTCAATCTTTGCTACCACCACTTCTCCACGAGCAACAATGTCTCGAATGATGTGGTACTTTCTCTCAATGTGCTTTCCTTTCTTGTGATTGCTTGGATCTTTGGATTGTGCAACCACTCCACTATTGTCACAAAACAATGCGATAGGAACTTGCTCTATTCTCACTACACCAAGATCAAAAAGGAATTTCTTGAGCCAAACAGCTTTCTTTGCCGCCTCACAAGCAGCAACATATTCAGCTTCCATGGTGGAGTCCGCAATACAAGATTGCTTAACACTCCTCCAACTTATGGCTCCACCTCCCAAGGTGAATACACATCCTGATGTGGACTTTCTGAAATCTAGATCCGATTGAAAGTCTGAATCTGTATAGCCAATGGGAATCAAATCCTCACAACGGTAAACAAGCATATAATCTCTCGTTCTCCGTAGATACTTGAGAATATGCTTTACAGCTTGCCAATGTTGTGGTCTTGGATTTGATTGATATCGACTGACCATGCCAACTGAAAAACAGATATCTGGTCTAGTACAATGCATGGCATACATGAGACTTCCTACTGCAGAAGCATAAGGAATTTGTCTCATCATATCTTCTTCCTCTTGAGTCTTAGGCCTTTGGTCATCAGACAGAGGAACTCCATGTCTGAAAGGAAGTAATCCTTTCTTGGAGTTTTGCATGCTAAACCGTTCTAGAACCTTATCTATGTAGCTTGTGATAAGCCTAACATCTTATTCTTACGATCTCGCCAAAGCTTGATCCCTAAAATAAAGTTAGCCTCACCCAAGTCATTCATATCAAATTGGCTTGACAACCAAACCTTTACTGATGACATTACACCTACATCATTTCCAATGAATAGAATATCATCAACATAAAGCACTTGGAACATTACTATTTTGTCTTGATGTCTTTTGTACACACATGGTTCATCAAGATTTTGTTCAAAACCAAATGATTTGATTGCTTGATCAAATCTGATGTTCCATGACCTAGATGCTTGCTTAAGTCCATAAATGGACTTATTCAACTTGCATACCATATGCTCTTGGTTCTTTGCTATGAAACTTTATAGTTGCTTCATATAGATTTCCTCTTCAAGATTGTCATTAAGAAATGCAGTCTTAACATCCATTTGCCAAATCTCATAATCATAATGAGCAGCAATGGATAAGAGAATTCTGATAGATTTAAGCATTGCTACTAGTGAAAAGGTTTCCTCATAATCAATACCTTCTTTTTGAGTATACCCTTTTGCCACTAGCCTTGCTTTAAAGGTTTCAACCTTTCCATCTATCCCTCTCTTCCTCTTGTAAACCCATTTGTAACCAATAGGTTTAATGCCGTTAGGCGCCTTTACAAGATCCTAAACTTGATTGGAATACATGGAATCTAATTCTGATTTCATAGCCTCATAAGTCTCTCCAAGACCTATGAATCTTATGGGTGGCCTAACATTCTTCCCACTACGATGAGGCAACTGTGTACTAGACATCTCATGAGTAGTATGTTGTGGTGTATCCAATACAGCCACATCATCCCTAGTTTCAACCATTGGTTGTTCAATTACAGGTTCATTCATTTCAGCCAAGACAACTCTACTTCTAGGATTAAAATTATTCATATAGTCATTTTCCAAGAATTTAGCATTTGTACTAACAAAAACTTTGTTATCTTTATGACTATAGAATAAATAACCCCTAGTTTCTTTTGGATAACCCACAAGAAACTGATTTTGGTTATCTTTATGACTTCTGATTTTGGTTCCAACTTATCAGACTTCCCTTTTAACACATGTGCTAGACAACCCCAAATGTGGAGATATTTCATACTAGGCTTACGCCCACTCCACAATTCCATGGGTGTTTTGGGAACAGATTTTGATGGAACTAAATTTAAAAGATGTATTGCTGTATCTAAGACATAACCGCAAAAAGAAATAGGTAAAGTTGAGTAACTCATCATGGACCTAACCATTTCTAAAAGAGTCCTATTCCTTCTTTCTGCTACACCATTTTGTTGGGGAGTTCCAGGTGCAGTCAATTGGGATACAATCCCATTTTGAGTTAAGTAATCCTTGAAATCCCCAAGAAGGTATTCGCCACCACGATCAGATCGAATGGCCTTTATGTTTTTACCCAATTGATTCTCAACTTCAGCCCTAAACTCTTTGAATTTTTCAAAAGTTTTGGACTTCCGTCTCATTAGGTACACATAACCAAATCTAGAGTAATTATCGGTGAAAGTGATAAAGTACTCATAACCTCCTTTTGCTTGGGTTGACATAGGACCACAAACATCCGTATGAACTAATTCTAGCAACTCTTGGGCTCTTCTACCTTTTTCATTAAAATGTCGTTTGGTCATTTTGCCTTCCAAACAAGATTCACAAAATGGAAATTCATCAAAGTCCAATGGCTCTAAGAGACCATCTTTGATCAGTCTTTGAATTTTGTTTGGATTAATATGACCTAAACGCAAGTGCCAAAGATATGCATCATTAGTAGAAGGAAACTTTCTCTTTAATGATTTTACATGAGAGAGTTATTATCTAATTCAGAATTATATAATTCATGCTTATTAGAAGTTAAAATATAAAGACCATCCACAATATTGCCAGAACAGATAAACATTTTATCCTTCTTTATTACAACATTGTCTTTAAGGATAACACAATATCCATTTTTACCTAAATAAGTTGCAGAAATTAAATTTTCACGAACATTAGGTACAAATAAACAGTCTTCCAATATTAAAACCCTAGTTTCAAAGCATAAACTAAACACTCCAATAGCTATAACTGGAATCCTACTCCCATCAGCCAAGGTCAGAAACAACTCTCCTTCTTTAAGTCTTTTGGTCTCCTGGAACCCCTGCAAAGAATTGCAGATATGATTAGTACAACTTGAATCCACACACCAGGAATCCGTGAGATTTTGTACCAAACATATTTCAAGAAGGAATGAAATTTTCATACCCTTATTGGCAGCCTTGAACTTTGGACAATTCTTCTTCCAATGTCCTTTCTCACTACAATGGAAATATTTTCCTTTCAGCTTCTTTCCTTTGTCAGCAACCCCTAAGAGAATTTGTTTACCTTCCTGCTTAGTGAAGTCCTTCTTCTTCTTCTTCTTACCCTTGCCTTTCGACTTAGGTTGAGAAATAGAAGCTTCACCCACATTGGCTTCAACATTAGAAGTACCAAGGATGCCTTCCGCCACTACCAACTCATTCATTAATTTAGACAAAGAATAAATCTTTTTGTTCATGTTATAATTAAGTCTGAATTCCTTGAATGATTCCGGTAGTGACTGGAGTATCATCTCCACTTGGGATTCTCCATCAATGTCGGCACCCAAAACTTCCAATGTATTCAGATTAGAGATCATTGTAAGAAAATGTTCTCTCACTGAACTACCTTTAGCCAATTTGGTATTATAAATTTGCCTCATGGTTTCTTGCCTTGCAGAACGGCCTTGCTCACCAAACATCTCCTTCAGACTTTGCATAATGTCCGAAGTTAGTTCTACATCCTGCATTTGATGCTGTAGAACATTTGAGATGGACGCTAAGATGTAGCACTTGGCCATTTCATTAGATTTCTGCCAACGATCATATCGTTGTTTTTCCTCAGGAGGAGCATCTAATGAAGGAAAGCTAGGACATGGTTGAGTAAGCACATATTTGTGCTCTTCAGCTGTGAGAACTATGTCCAAGTTTCTTTTCTAGTCAACATAATTGGTTCCAGTCAGTTTGTTTTGATTAAGAATGCTAACAAGTGGGCTAAATGATGCCATGTTCAAATCTGAAATAATAAACATGAATATAATAAGTAAACTGGACATTATCAATTTAGCATATTAACATATAATATGGAACCTTAATAAAACCATAATATAATATATGCAACGACAACCCAATCCCACAATTAATATTCCTCGGTAGCGAGGTCATACCAATCACTATGATTAAGCAAGGATTATCCTCATTATTAACACTATCATGGTAACTCTTACCAAACAAAAATAATGTGCCACTTTTCCTTTAGCCTCTAAGTGATAATGACATAGCTCCAAAGGGAGGTTAACATCATACTTAGTCTAGTGTACACCATTGTCTAGAATCAATGTGAGTCACCAAGTAACTCCACGGTAGCGTGGTCGTTCTTAATGTAAAAACACACTTCATCTATCATTAAGAAGTTTAACCTGTAGTACCATGAATTAAACACCCTCCGTAGGGAGCAAGGCATATACGCCAAGGCGAGGTGATTAATCACACTACTATAAACCGACAATGGAAGCCGTAAGATCCAACCCTTAAATCTCTCTCCCACTAGATGTTTTAAATTAAAGGTTTTTATCTTTTAAACATGCATTAACTAATTATACACAGCCTTGCAATTAAAGGATTTAATCACTGTTTTACTCGATTTGAAAACACAAAAAATAGTGAAAACACAAAATTTAAGTTTGAAAACACTTAGAAAAATTCAGATTTTCCTTCTTTCGATCGATCGAATGTGCCCCTCGATCGGTCGAAAAAATTAAACAATTCGAACTTGACCTTCTGACTTGTTCAATTGATGCTCGATCGCCTCTCGATCGATCGAAAAGAAAATTCGATCAATCGACTAGCAATCGAATATTAATCGATTCAAAAGATTGATCACTGTTTTACTCGATTGATCGAAAGTAAATTTCGATCGATCGAAACTCGTAAAACTCGAATTTCCAGAAATTCTTCTAAGGCAGTTTTCAACGGTTTTGCATGAATAAACAACCATCATACGAAAATGATAGACAGAGATTGATATCAAAACTGAAAACAATTGATGTTATAGCCTTAAAGATCAATTTAACATTCTTAAATTCATATTTAAACAACATCATAACATCAATATCAGTTTTTATCAAATCATAGTTTCAACAACCATGCAGAAAATTAAATGTATAATCCTCTATCAACTTGAAACTATTATCTCTAATACCAAAACGCACAAAACATGTTATACAGATTTGAAATGAAGACCGCTCTGATACCAATGTTGGGGAATATATATTTGCATCGCATACAAAACATACGCAGCAAAAAATAAATGGATCTACTTCATTCGCAATCGATAACATGTACTATGTAGATTTCAGAATATAAGAACAAGAGAGTATACCTTGATGCGGTGAAATTCAAAACCGAATGAAGAAGTACTCGGGAAGACTTTCAATCTTCACTCCAATTCCACTTGATGCCCAAGATGTGTGGTTTCTCAATCAGTTCTATGTTTTCTAGATAGAATATGAAAGAGTGTCTCTCTTCCTTATATCATCTTATTATATTTCTCACATACAAAAACCATTTCATTCTATATAAAATTCTGTATGTTTCCCTCCACATAATTGATTATCTAATTGGGCTAGCCTTTTGGGCCTTCCCAATTGGGCTTTAGTGTGTGGCTTGGAGTGGGACCAAAAGGGAACAAATAAGACACTAGCTCCAATGGGCCTTGGACTTTTCTGTCAACTCTTGACATGTCCAAAGTTACCA
>CM066163.1:52077256-52229756 GCA_033629205.1 Lithocarpus polystachyus
TCCTACTCCAAGTACGCTTCTAGATCATTTTTTCCTTGAAATGATGGTATCTTCATTTTTATGTTTCCTAAACTTCTGTCAGTCCCATCTTACCATATTGGATCTCTTCGGAATCCTCTACCGCGCCTTTCACCCCTTCGCGCAAACCTGCCCTCATTGTTCCACGAAACTTGATCCTCTTCACCTTCAAACTTATCATCATGGTACTCATCAGAATCATACACGCGCACATGCCTTTCTTGCCTTCTAGCATTAGGACCTCTTTAGGGGTGCTCTTCACGCAAGTTAGCAATAACAGTATCTTGCCTGTCCAACTGATCCCGAATCTCATTAAATACAACGTTCATGCGTTCAAATTGTTGTTGCATAGCCTGCAACATGATAGATGATGACTCCTCCCCTCCTTCCTTATTTGATGTTTCACCCCTGCAAGACATATTTTAAAAACTATTAAGAAAGGTTAGAAATAATTCCTCACAACACTCCCTCACGTGTTTGCACTCAGATTATGTCACTCCCACTCGTGTTTCACTCTTAAATTGGCTTTTTCCCAATATTAGTCTCACACTCTCTTGCCTTTTTTCACTCGCAGCTTCCTCTTTTCAATTCAGCAATAAACTAATAAACTTGATCAAGAAATTCAACTTGTAGTATTTAAACAAATACCAACGGCTAGAAAGTATGACAGAAACACAAATCAAAGAAAAATAGGACAAAAGAAAACAATATAATTGCTCTAAGAGAATTGAAACTAAAAACAAATTTTTTTTTTTTTGCAGTCTTTTTTTTCACGTTTTTTTTTTCTGCAGTCCTTTTTTTTCACTTTTTTTTTTGCAGTCCTTTTTTTTTTTTCTTTCTGCAGTTTTTTTTTTTTTTTTTTTGGGAAACTCAGTGCACAATTTTAACCTAGTGCACGTCACAGAACAAGAACGAAGAACAAAGAACAGAAACGGAACAAGATGGAAAAATAACAGGAAACAAAAGATAAAAGGATAGAAAACTGATTTTAGAACCTGAGCTCTGATACCAAATGATGCGAACCTCAACAGACTCGCTTTGAGACCCAACAAACAATATTGGAATATTGCCCAAGAAAGCTAAAATTCAGATTTTTGATAGAAACCCTGACCCAACGTTTATAAGAGAAACGCGAACCAAAGGTATAAATAACAGACCTTGACCCAATGATTATAAAGGAATCACGAACCAAAGGTATAAAGTTTGAACGCCACAAGGAAGAATCCTTGATAAGTTCACAGTTCTTGAAGAACCAAAGAGAAGAGCAAAGCCTCACCTTTTCTGATTTTTTATTTAATAATTCCTTCTATTACAATGAGTGCATGCTATTTATAGGGCATGGCTGAATGTAGAAAACCTAAAAAACGTACTAAATAATAAAACCCTAATTAAAAACTGATTTGGTCTGAAAATAGCAGATCCAAAATAGGAAAAACCCTAAAAAACGTTCTAAATAATAAAAGCCTAAAATTAAGGAAGATCTGGTCCAAAATTAGAAGATCTAAATTAGGAAAAGTATCTATTAATCGATTTAGAGCTGGAAAGTCAATCAGCCATAATTCCATGCCATAAATAGCGCCCAATTAAGTCAGATCAGCCCTCAATAGCTTGGATTAAATTTATTATGCCTTTATCTTCCTTTAGGCTCCACCTGGAATGTCCTGCGATAGAATCAGCCCAAATCTCTTGAATCAGCCCATTAAGTGCTTCTGTGATCTTCTTGGATCTCGCTCTTGTAATTGGCCCAACTGGAACAAGCAATGGATCCTTGAATGCTTGTTGATTCTCATCATTCCCCCTTTCTTCAAAAGGATTCGTCCTCGAATCGTCACCTACATCAAAAGGAGAAAGATCAGAAACATTAAACTTATCTCAAGGGAATATTTTATATCTTCGTTAAGAGACTATGAATTCCATCTTGAGAATATATGTTCCATCAACACTAAATGTGGCTGCCCAACATAATGAGATTTTGACCGTTACTTTAGATCTCACTCCTGATATATCAAACCAACCTACATTTCATGATCAGGTCCATTATTCTCTCAGGTTAAGAGTTCATGTGAATACAAGTCGTGAGATTTATTATTCAATTGGCAGTCGTTAGGAAAATAATAAATCTCACAACGGTCCAGTTCAATATGTCTTAACTCTTAAAACATATCAACATATTAACTAGAAGTCACCACTTCCATGATCAAGACAAATCATCGTAGTTAATATGTTATAGTCTTCACAGATGAAATGCCCAATTTCATCACCGACTACGAACCAAAATTCTGAATTTACAAAGAACTTGTGATCTATATCTTCCGTGACTAAATCACATACTATGCATTTCATGGACTATTTAATAATGTCCGAATATTCATGTTACCATTATTTTAGATAAGAATAAAATAACTTTATTAAACACAATATTAAGTCATACATCATTTCTCACATAATGTCATACATAATATCATATATAGCATCATACAATAGGTTTTAAAGGCACATATTCTAACAATCTCCCAGTTGCCCTAAAGACTATTGTGCACTAATCTAACCCCCATTCCCTCCAAATGTGACTCGAAGGTCCTTTGAGGCAAGACTTTGGTAAAGGGATTTGCTAGATTATTTGCACTTTCAATCTTTGCTACCACCACATCTCCACGAGCAAAAATGTCTCGAATGATGTGGTACTTTCTCTCAATGTGCTTTCCTTTCTTGTGATTCCTTGGATCTTTGGATTATGCAACCGCTCCACTATTGTCACAAAACAATGTGATAGGAACTTGCTCTATTCTTACTACACCAAGATCAGAAAGGAATTTCTTGAGCCAAACAGCTTCCTTTGCCGCTTCACAGGCAGCAACATATTCAGCTTCCATGGTAGAGTCCACAATACAAGATTGCTTAACACTCCTCCAACTTATGGCTCCACCTCCCAAGGTGAATACACATCCTGACGTGGACTTTCTGAAATCTAGATTCGATTGAAAGTCTGAATCTGTATAGCCAATGGGAATCAAATCCTCACAACGGTAAACAAGCATATAATTTCTCGTTCTCCGTAGATACTTGAGAATATGCTTTACAGCTTGCCAATGTTGTGGTCTTGGATTTGATTGATATCGGCTGACCATGCCAACTGAAAAACAGATATCTGGTCTAGTACAAAGCATGGCATACATGAGACTTCCTACTGCAGAAGCATAAGGAACTTGTCTCATCATATCTTCTTCCTCTTGAGTCTTAGGCCTTTGGTCATCAGACAGAGGAACTCCATGTTTGAAAGGAAGTAATCCTTTCTTGGAGTTTTGCATGCTAAACCGTTCTAGAACCTTATCTATGTATCCAGCTTGTGATAAGCCTAACATCTTATTCTTACGATCTCGCCAAAGCTTGATTCCTAAATTAAAGTTTGCCTCACCCAAGTCCTTCATAAGAAGATGAATTATAATACCAAATAGTTGGACAAGCAAGTTGTCCTAGTAGTTGCCAAAAGGAAATTAGACTCAAAAGCATGACCAAAAGAAAAGTGTTTCTGTTTTGGTAAAGCTAAGCATTGTCCATTATTATTTTCTAGATGGAAATTTACATGTTTTATTTTTAAAGAAAAATTTTTCATCTTTTGTTATTGTATGTATTTGGCACTCATGCCTAGATCTTATTAATCTAAATGATATTCAAGATTGGTGAAAGATGGGCTTTTAGAACCATTATTTTTTTTTATTCCTACTCTATGAATTCTATTTAAAGGATAATAAGATCTAGGGTTCCTTTATTATAAAGGAATATAGTTACAATGACTTCTTAAATCAGTTACATGAAGGAGGAATAAGTCTCTTTTAGAAATAGTAAAGAACATGATAAGTATTTCCATTTGCTTATTTCTTTTGGAGATATACTCTAGTAAATTGAACATTTTCTAAAGTTGATTTCAAAAGTTTGTTCCTAAGACATTTGCCAAATCGTGAATTGGGTGAAAACCTAGTATATGATACTTCCACTTTTGAAAATGTCCAGCACTAATGCTAGAAAGGAAGTCTAACAAATTGAAATCAAAAGGTAGAAAAATGTGTGTTTATGATGGGTATCCAAAAGGAGTTGCAAAAGATTGTTTTGGTAGTCATAAAGAAAAAAAGATGTTTGTATAATACAAATACAAAGTTCTTGATGATGACTATGTGAATAGTCTTAAAGCAAAACGTATAATTGTTCTAGAAGAAAGATGTCAGAATTTGTTTAAAGACAACTGTAAAATACATTTAGAAATGAGATGGTTGTATTAGATACACCATAAGGCATTAATAGCTAGTACACCGGTACAATATCGTCGTGGGAGGATTATTAATTACCAAGTAAGTTCATGCTTTTGGGATAAGCTTTTGAAGTTATTCCACAAGGATATGAATTTAATCCTCGGTCCTACGTAAAGGCATAGATGATATGAATATGGATTACTGGATCAAGGTTATATGAATAGAATTAGATTATATTTGAAGTCTAGAACTTGTAGAGGTGCCTAATAGCATTAGGCCTATTGTTTTCAAATAGGTCTACAAATTGATTGTTTTCAAAAAGAAATGGTTCGATTATGAAAAGAATTTTTCACCAATAGTCAAGATTGACTCTATCTAGATTCTCTTATCCATTATATTTCAATTTGATGAAATATAGCAATGGATATCAAGAAAGCTTCTTTTAGTAGCAATCTTGAGGAAGACATCTAAATGATGTAACTAGACTTGTACATAGCAAAGAAACAGTAGTGCTTAGTATGCAAGTTGCTTAAATTCCATTTAAGGACTAAAGCAAGCATCTGAATCATAAAATATCATCATTGATCAAGCAATCAATTTGTTTGATTTTGATCAAGTATTAAAAGGCCTTATGTGTGTGAAAGCTATATAGAATCATAAATTTCTTAATGTATGTTGATGACATTCTAATCATTTAAAATGATGCAGAGATATTGTCATCAATAGAGTTTTTGTTGTATAATCCAGTTTGATATAAAGTACTTGGGAAAGACCAGTTATATCCTAAGAATTTAAACTTTATTACAATTCTAAGTCTATCTCAAACTGCTTAAATAGATTAGATTCTAGCAAGTATAGCATGTAATACTTCAAGAAATGATTCTTTCCTTTTAAGTTTGAAGTTCCTTTATATAGGACTATAGTCCTAAGACATATAAAATGAAAAGCATATTAAGATAGCTCTTATTACCATATCAATAGGAAATCTTTATGCTATGCTATATACTAGGCTAAATATCTATTTTGCGGTGGGCATGGTAAGCAAATATCAATTGAATCAAAGATCACTTAATCTAGTGGGAAGTAAAGCATATACTCAAATATGTTAGGAGAATGAGGGATTGTATGCTTGTCCACAAAAGTGAGGTTTTGATGGTTACAAGATGTACAAATACTGACTTGTAGTTTGACTGTGATTCATGAAGTTGGACTTCAAGATATGTTTTCATCCAGGTGGTGAAGATACACATTAAGCGTAAGTATTATCTCATTATAGAGATATGAGGACTTGAGAAGTAGTAGTGGCAAAGATAATTTATGTAATAAATCTGGCAGAAACTTGTTTCCAAACCATACCTTAGAATGACTATAAATTACTCTAAAGGGAGATAAGTGTCGGATATATGGTAAATTGTCTTTGAGGGCAAGCAGGAGATTGTTTGGGTTTATGCCCTAAAATCTAATTTATTGGCATGTCATAAATAATTAAATTGTTTAATTATATGAGAGTATCTATAAATGAACTAATGGGACATTATTATAGTCCATGAGATGCATAATATGCGATTTATGTGAAAAGTCACAGAAGATATAAATTGCAAGTTCTTTGTAAACTCAAAATTTAATTCGTAGTCGGTGATGAAATTGGGCGTTTCATCTACAAAGGCTATAACATATCAACTAAGATGATTTGTCTTGATCATGGAAATAGAGATTTCTAGTTGGTATGTTGATATGTTTTAAGAGTTAAGACATATTGAACTAGACCGCTGTGAGATTTATTATTCTCCTAACGACTGTCAATTGAATAATAAATCTCACGACTTCTATTTACATCAACTCTAAATCCTGAGAGAATAATGGACCTGATTATGACATGTAGGTTGCTTTGATATATCAGGAGTGAGATCTATAAGTTACGGTCAAAGCCTCAGTATGTTGGGCAGCCGCATTTAATGTTGATGGAATTCATAATCTCTTAACAGAGATATAAAATATTCCCTTAAGATAAGTTTAACGGGTTTAGTTATTCAGAGTGTTGGGCCCAACCACTTTAGTAAGGAGTTACTAAGGTATATATATTTATGGAATTGGATTTCATAAATATATGATGAATAACATTAAGGATTAAACCGGGTACTCAAAGATTAAGATATAGTAATCTTCAAAGTGGCAGTCTACATTCATGACTTTGTATTACTATGAATATTTTAATGAAGGGGTTGCATGTATAATAAAGTCTTGGGATATAATTTATTAATAAGGCCTAGAGTGCAATTATATTCATATAGTGGTATTGAATATAATTAATACTAACTTTGGACTTGTCAAGAGTTGACAGAAAAGCCCAAGGCCCATTGGAGCTAGAGTCTTATTTGTTCCCTTTTGGTCCCACTCCAAGCCACACACTAGAGCCCAATTGGAATAGCCCAAAAGGCTAGCCCAATTAGATAATCAGTTGTATATAAGGAGAGAAACATACAAAATTTCATAGAGTCTTTTCATAAGTGTTTTTCATCAAGATTACACAAGGAATGAAATGGTTTATATGTGAGTGTTGGACACTTCTTTGTTCTCTCCTTGGAAACTGATTGAGAGACCACACATCTTGGGCATTAAGTGGAATTGGACTGAAGATTAAAAGTCTTCCCAAGAAATTCTGATTTTTGGTTTTGAATTTCACCGCACTAAGGTACGCTTTCTTATTCTTAAATTCTAAAACTTTCATAGTGCATGTTATCAATTGCGAATGAAGTAGATCTGTTAATTTTCCGTTGCGTATGTTTTGTATGTGATACGAACATGTATTTTCCCAACAAAAAGAACCCAAAGATGAAAGAAGTTACGAGAATAAGCACAAGAGTTGCTTCCAGAACTTCTTAAAAGTTTAAAATTTTGAAAGATCTAGAAGACTAAAAAATTTGGAAAGCTCTGAAGGTTTGAGGGTTTGGGAAGTCTTGCTTGAAGATTTGTAAAGTGAGGAAAATGAATCCCTTAGGCATCTTATATAGGAGGCAGAATTGTGTGGGAGTTAATCCGCCCAAAATTTGAGGAGAAATGCCAACCATAGGATCTCCATCTCACCATATGATGTGGGGGAACAAAGTGACGCTTTGAGCATTAAGTGAGACGTTGCAAACTCCAAAGTCAAAGAAACGTGTGGAACTAATTATTCAAAGTCAAAACCCCATTTTTCTCCTCGGATAGGAGGAAAAAACCGGAATTTTGAGGAGCTATTGTGGGGTACGGGAATTTAAAAAAGGATCGCACCACGTGTAATACCCATGGCCGAGAAGGGCCATCATCATATTGAGGAGGTTGCACCCTCAGATAGCAAGGTTATGTCAGTGGCATGTCACTAGAGGAGGCTATATTGTAGAGATGGAGCTTCGGGGAAGGGGTTAGCCCTGACATAACTGAGGGGATGATGGCTACCCACATTTAATGCATCCCACCAAACTTCCTGGCTGCATTTATGTCGAGAAGACCCTTGAATAGTGCTGCCTTAGCCGCTGTAACTCACAAAGGATTTGGAAAGGTGTCTGATGGGACAAACACTCAAGTAGTAGCCTGAATGATCAACAAATAGAGGACCAAGATTATCTAAAGGGAGCTATATAATGTAAGAGATCCTCCATGGAGAGGGGATCGAGAAATCTGTAAAGAAAACACTGTAGTAACAAGAACTGTAACAATATCTAAGTCTAAAAGAAATATATTCCAAGATCATTCTCCTTGGACTTTGCCGAGGAAGGTTTTCTTTGCTTCGAGCTTGTTCTTCTTTACTTTCTTGCTATCTTTGATTCCCTTCACGTGTTCTTGGATCCATTGAAGCCTAGCTTTTAAGCCCACTCTCTACAAATTCATTGTATTGGGATTTTTGGGCCTTAATCCATTCATCTTTTGGACTTAAGAACCAAAACCCACCCTTACAGTCACCATTCTTGGACTTTAATTTTCCATTGGGGAGGTTTACAGTTGCTTAACATATTATTTTTTTTAATAATTTATTCTTCACCTGTTTTTAGTCTTACATTAAGATTAAGTTGTTTGGGACATAAATTTATTTTCTTGAACTTTCATTAATTGAACCAAAACTGTTAGGATTAGTGCCCTTAAATCCTATTGTAATATGCCATGTATGATACTATGTATGACATGATGTATGACTTAATATTGAAATTAATAAAGTTGTTTTTATTATTATCTAAAATAATGGTAACATGAATATTCGGACATTATCATATAGTCCATGAGATGCATAGTATGTGATTTATGTGAAAAGTCACAGAAAATATAAATCACAAGTTCTTTGTAAACTCAGAATTTTAGTTCGTAGTCGGTTATGAAATTGGGCATTTCATCTGCGAAGACTATAACATATCAACTACGATGATTTGTCTTGATCGTGGAAGTGGAGACTTCTAGTTGATGTGCTGATATGTCTTAAGAGTTAAGACATATTGAACTAGACCGCTGTGAGATTTATTATTCTCCTAATGACTATCAATTGAATAATAAATCTCACGACTTCTATGTTAGGATATATGCCCTTAAATCCTATTTTATGATGCTATGTATAATATTATGTATGACATTATGTGAGAAATGATGTATGACTTAATATTATGTTTAATAAAGTTGTTTTATTCTTATCTAAAATAATGGTAACACGAATATTCGGACATTATCAAATAGTCCATGAGATGCATAGTATGTGATTTATGTGATTTAGTCACAGAAGATATAGATCACAAGTTCTTTGTAAACTCAGAATTTTGGTTCGTAGTCGGTGATGAAATTGGGCTTTTCATCTGCGAAGACTATAACATATTAACTACGATGATTTGTCTTGATCATGGAAGTGGTGACTTCTAGTTAATATGTTGATATGTTTTAAGAGTTAGGACATATTGAACTGGACCGCTGTGAGATTTATTATTCTCCTAACGACTGTCAATTGAATAATAAATCTCACGACTTGTATTCACATGAACTCTTAATCCTGAGAGAATAATGGACCTGATCATGAAATGTAAGTTGCTTTGATATATCAGGAGTGAGATCTAAAGTAACGGTCGAAACCTCAGTATATTGGGCAGCCACATTTAGTGTTGATGAAACATATATTCTCAAGATGGAATTCATAGTCTCTTAACGGAGATATAAAATATTCCCTTGAGATAAGTTTAATGGGTACAGTTATTCAGAGAGTTAGGCCTAACCACTTTAGTAAGACTAAAGTATATGTTTATGAAATTTGATTTCATAAATATATGATGAATAACTCAAAAGGATTAAACCGGGTACTCAAGGATTAAGATGTAGTAATTTACAAAGTGGCAGTTTATATTCATGACTTTGTATTACTACGAATATTTTATGAAGGGGCTGCATGTATAATAAAGTCTTGGGATATAATTTATTAATGAGGCCTAGAGTGCAATTATATATATATAGTGGTATTAAATGTAATTAATGGTAACTTTGGACTTGTCAAGAGTTGACAGAAAGCCCAAGGCCCATTGGAGCTAGTGTCTTATTTGTTCCCTTTTGGTCCCACTCCAAGCCACACACTAAAACCCAATTGGGAAGGCCTAAAAGGCTAGCCCAATTAGATAATCAGTTATGTGGAGAGAAACATACTGAATTTTATATAGAATAAAATGATTTGTATGAAAAATAATGAAGGTAATGAAATAAGGAAGAGAGACACTCTTTCATATTCTCTCTAGAAACATAGAACTGATTGAGAGACCACACATCTTGGGCATCAAGTGGAATTGGAGTGAAGATTGAAAGTGTTCCCGAGTACTTCTTCATTTCGGTTTTGAATTTCACCGCATCAAGGTACACTCTCTTGTTCTCATATTCTAAAACCTACATAGTGCATGTTATCAATTGCGAATGAAGTAGATCCGTTTATTTTCCGCTGCGTGTGTTTTGTATTCGATGCAAGCATGTATATTACCCAACATTCTACTTACATGAACTCTTAATCCTGAGAGAATAATGGACCTGATCATGAATTGTAAGTTGCTTTGATATATCAGGAGTAAGATCTAAAGTATCGGTCAAAATCTTAATATGTTAGGCAGCCACATTTATTGTTGATGGAACATATATTCTCAAGATGGAATTCATAATCTCTTAACGGAGATATAAAATGTTCCCTTGAGGTAAGTTTAATGGGTTCAGTTATTCAGAAGAGTTAGGCCTAACCACTTTAGTAAGGACTTACTAAAGTATATATTTATGGAATTGGATTTCATAAATATATAATGAATAACATAAATGGATTAAACCAGATACTCAAGGATTAAGATGTAGTAATTCACAAAGTGGCAATCTACATTCATGACTTTGTATTACTACGAATATTTTATGAAGGGGTTGCATGTACAATAAAGTCTTGAGAAATAATTTATTAATAAGACCTAGAGTGCAATTATATTTATATAGTGGTAGTAAATATAATTAATGGTAACTTTGGACTTGTCAAGAGTTGACAAAAAAGCCCAAGGCCCATTGGAGCTAGTGTCTTATTTGTCCCCTTTTGGTCCCACTCCAAGCCACATTAGATTCGGGTACCTAGTCGCGAACTCACCAATCCATAGCCTAAAGTCACTGGATCATTTCCTGTTGACTATAAAGGATAGGCCATGCTGTTTGGACCAACGGAATGTTCATTACATTACAAGTTGGGAGGTGTAACGTCCTAGCTACGGGAAACAATGAAACAACAAACCCAGCCTACAACATAATGACTTAGAACCTACCTTTATGGTGCAACAGTTTCAGAATTTGAAGAGTAACGAAGAGGAGAACAAGGATGACCATAATCCTCCAACTATGGAAAGTGAGAAGAAGATCAATGAAAGAATGAACAAAATGGAGGAGATGATTAGAAGAGCTCATAAGATGGAAGACCATATGGACTACGATTCCCTCTCACTTTTCCCTAATGTGAGATTGTCTCTCAAGTTCAAGATGCCGACCTTGGATAAGTTTGATTGGACCAGTTGCCCAAAGTCCCATTTAAAGATGTATATGAGGGCTATGTCGCCCCTAGGTGTGACTAAAGAAGTACTTGCTCAAATGTTCCAAAACACTCGGATCGGAGCCGCTTCTAAGTGTTTTCTTAACCTGGATGATGCTAAAGCAAGAAGTTGGGAGGACATTTGCCGAGAGTTTCACAAGCAATACAAATACAACATAGAAGTGGACATAACAAGGAGAGATCTCGAAATCATAAAGCAAGAGTCGAAAGAATCCTTCTTTACTTTAATTATCAAGTGGAGAGCCAAGGCAGCACAAATGATGAATAGGCCAAGTGAAGAAGAATAGTTAACTATGGTTGTAAAGAATTTATTACCTATATACCATAAGTACTTGTTTGCTGAATACTTTCCTACTTTTAAAGCTTTGATTGCTATTGGTGTTGGGAAAAATACATGTGTTCGTATCACATACAAAACTTATGCAGTGGAAAATTAACGGATCTACTTCATTTGCAATTGATAAAATGAACTATGTAAGTTTCAAAATTTGAGAACAAGAAAGCGTACCTTGGTGCAGTAAAATTCAAAACCAAAAATCAAAAGTTCTTGGGAAGACTTTTAATCATCACTCCAATTCCACTTAATGCCCAAGATGTGTGGTCTCTCATTCAGTTTCCAAGGAGAGAACAAGGGAATGTCCAACACTCACATACAAACAATTTCATTCCTTGTGTAATCTTGGTGAAAAACACTTATGAAAGACTCATGAAAGGACTTATGAAATTTTGTATGTTTCTCTCCTTAAATATAACTAATTATCTAACTAAGCTAGCCTTTTGGGCCATTCCAATTGGGCTCTAGTGTGTGGCTTGGAGTGGGACCAAAAAGGAACAAATAAGACTCTAGCTCCAATGGGCCTTGAGCTTTTCTGTCAACTCTTGACAAGTCCAAAGTTACCATTAATTATATTCAATACCACTATATGAATATAATTGCACTCTAGGCTTTGTTAATAAATTATATCCCAAGACTTTATTATGCATGCATCCCCTTCATTAAAATATTCGTAGTAATACAAAGTCATGAATATAGACTGCCACTTTGAAGATTACTACATCTTAATCCTTGAGTACCCGGTTTAATCCTTAATGTTATTCATCATATATTTATAAAATCCAATTCCATAAATATATACTTTAGTAACTCCTTACTAAAGTGGTTGGGCCCAACTTTCTGAATAACCAAACCCATTAAACTTATCTTAAGAGAATATTTTATATCTCCGTTAAGAGATTATAAATTCTATTTCGAGAATATATGTTCCATTAATACTAAATGTGGCTGCCCAACATACTGAGGTTTTGACCGTAACTTATAGATCTCACTCCTGATATATATCAAAGCAACCTATATCTCATGATCAGGTCCATTATTCTCTCAAGATTTAGAGTTGATGTAAATAGAAGTCATGAGATTTATTGTTCATTTGACAGTCGTTAGGAGAATAATAAATCTCACAGCAGTCCATTTCAATATGTCTTAACTCTTAAAACATATCAACATACCAACTAGAAATCTCCATTTTCATGATCAAGACAAATCATCTTAGTTGATATGTTATAGTCTTTGCAGATGAAATGCCCAATTTCATCACCGACTACGAACTACATTCTGAGTTTACAAAGAACTTGCAATCTATATCTTTTGTGACTTTTCACATAAATCGCATACTATGCATCTCATGGACTAAGATAAATGTCTCATTTGTTTATTTATAAATAGTCTCATATAATTAAACAATTTAATTATTTATGACTTGCCAATAAATTGGATTTTAGGGCATAAACCCCAACAATCTCCCACTTGCCCTCAAAGACAATTTACCATATATCCGACACTTATCTCCTTTTAGAGTAATTCAAAGTCACTCTAAGGCAAGGTTTGGAAACAAGTTTCAGTCAGATTTATTGCATAAATTATCTTTTCTACTACTACTTTTCAAGTACTCTATCTCTCTAATAAGATAATACTTACACTTAATGTGTATCTTCACCACCTAGGATGAACACATATCTTGAAGTCTAACTTCATGAATCACAATCAAACTACAAGTCAGCATTTGTACATCCAGTAACAATCAAAACCTCACTTTTGTGGACAAGCATATAATCCCTCGTTCTCCTAAGATATTTGAGTATATGCTTTACTCCCACTAAATTAAGTAATCTTTAATTCAATTGATATTTGCTTACTATGCCCACCACAAAATAGATATTTAGCCTAGTATATAGCATAACATAAAGACTACCTATTGATATGGTATTAGGAATCATCTTAATATGCTCTTACTTTTATATGTCTTAGGACTATAGTCCTATATAAAGGAACTTCAAACTTAAAAGGAAAGAATCCTTTCTTGAAGTATTACATGCTATACTTGGCTAGAATCTAATCTATTTAAGCAGTTTGAGATAGACTCAATATCCTAATTTTTGAATTGTAATAAAGTTTAAATTCTTAGGATATGACTAGTCTTTCTCAAGTACTTTATATCAAACTGAATTAGACAACAAAAACTCTATTGATGACAATATCTCTACATCATTCTAAATGATTAGAATGTCATCAACATACATTAAGAAATTTATTATTCTATATAGCTTTCACACACATAAGGTCTTTTAATACTTGATCAAAATCAAACAAATTGATTACTTGATCAAAGATGATATTTTATGATTCAGATGCTTGCTTTAATCCTTAAATGGAATTTAAGCAACTTGCATACTAAGCAGTACTGTTTCTTTGCTATGTACAAGTCTAGTTACATCATATAGATGTTTTCCTCAAGATTGCTACTAAATGAAGCTTTCTTGATATCCACTGCCATATTTCATTCAAATGAAATATAATGGATAAGAGAATCTTGATAGAGTCAATCTTGACTATTAGTGAAAAAATTTTTTCATAATTGAACCATTTCTTTCTGAATAAATCTTTTCACTACTAGTCTTGACTTTGAAGGTTTGCACCATCAAATCTATCAATCTCATTTACTTGTAGATCTATTTGAAAACAATAGACTTAATGCCATTAGGCGCCTCTACAAGTTCTAGACTTCAAATAGAATCCAATTCTATTCACATAACCTTAATCCAGTAATCCATATTCATTTCATCTATTGCATTTATGTAGGATCGAGGATCAAATTCATATCCTTGTGGAATAACTTCAAAAGTTTATCCTAAAAGTATGAGCTTACTTGGTAATTAATAATCTTCCCACTACGATATTGTATCGGTGTACTAGCTATATATTTAGAATAATACCTTGTGGTGTATCTAATATAGCCATCTCATTTCTAAATGTATTTTATAGTTGTCTTTCAACAAATTCTGACATTTTTCTTCTAGAACAACTATACGCTTTTCTTTAAGATTATTCACATAGTCATTATTAAGAACTTTGTATTTGTATTATACAAACATCTTGTTAGACTTCCTTTCTATCACAAGTGCTGGACATCTCTAAAATGGAAGTATCACATACTAGGTTTTCACCTAATCCATAATTTGACAAATGTCCTAGGAACAAACTTTGGAAATCAACTTTTAGAAAAAATATAGTAATTACTTGAGTATATCTCCAAAAGAAATAAGCAAATGGAAATACTTATCATGTACTTTACTATTTCTAAAAGAGTCTTATTCCTCCTTCATGTATGCATTGACTTAAAGAAGTCATTGAAACTTTATTCCTTTATAATAAAGGAGTCCTAGATCTTATTATCCTCTAAATAGAATTCATAGAATGGAAATATAACAAAAGATCTAGTCATCATCACCAATTTTGAATATCATTTAGATTAATACGATCTAGGCTTAAGTGCCAAATACATACAATACAAAGGATACAAACTTTCTCTTTAAAAGGTAAAACATGTAAATTTCCATCTAGAAGACAATCATGGACAATGCTTAGCTTTACCAAAACAGAAACACTTTCCTTTTGGTCATGCTTTTGAATCTAATTTCCTTTTGGCAACTACTAGGACAACTTGCTTGTCCAACTGTTTGGTATTATAATTCATCTTCTTATCACCCTTACCTTTCAGTTCAGGCTAAGAATTTGAATTAAATCATATTGATCCTAGCTTTAGCTTTTAGGATGTCTTCCGTTGCGTAGAACTCACTCATCAATTCAGATAACATAAAAATAATTTATTTTGAAAACAATCTGAATTGATCAAATGTTTCTAACAAGGACTTGTGGATTATATCCATATGAGATTAACAATTAATCTCTACATCCAAGAATTCCAATTAATTTTTAAAATTAAAAAATTTTCATGAAATGATATAGAATTGGAACTCTTTAAGCTGTTCTTAGCACTTAATATGATTGAACCAAACATCTCATTTAGACTTAATATAAAGTCTAAGTCTAGTACTAACTCTTGCATCTCATGATGTAGTACAATTGAGATAGAAGTCAATGTAACATTTCAGCATTTCAATAGAGACTATGATAAAGTCATAAGCTATCTTCCATCAATGCATCATACATAAGAAATTATGACAATACTGAATCAAAACATATTTATGTACTTCAGCTCCTTTAAGCACCATGTCCAAAATTGTTTTTAGTTTATGTGATTCAATTAAAATAGTAGCTAGAGAACAAAATTTATGATAACCTTATTTTGAGACTATGAACATAATTACAAGGACATTATATTTTGCATCCATAACCATATAGTATGGAACCCGAAAAACATACTATACTACGTGCAACGACAACCTAATCCCGCAATTAATATTCCTCGGAAGCGAGGTCATACCAATCACTATGATCAGGCGAGAAATGTTCTCATTAGTAATGCTATCACGGTAACTCTTACCAAACAAAAATAATTTTCCGCTTTTCCTTTGGCCTCTAAGTAATAATAGCAAGAACTCAGCATAGAGGATACTATTAAACTTAGTCTAGTATACACCATTGTCTAGAATCATGTGTAGTCACATTCCATCCCTTTAACAAGCTTATTTTGTAGTACCATGATAAAAAAACCCTCCGCATGGAATGCAAAGCTCGAAGCTAAGACAAGGTGTTTGATCAAACCACAATAAACCAGGAAATTCAATCTTGTAGTACCATGAAATAAACATCCTCCGCATGGAATGCAAGGCTCGAGGCCAAGATGAGATGTTTACCCCACACCACTATGAACAGACAATGGAGGCCGTGAGATCCAACCCTTGTATCTCTCTCCCACTGGAAATTTTAAAACAAGTGGATTGTCATGAAATCATTGTGATCTAATCACAATTTTAACCCTACACATCAAATGTGTTTAATTGTTTAAATTCAATGTGATATTACTAAGTCACGTCACAATAGCGTAACGAACATTCGCGCAATCACAAAGAAGTTTAACGTTGTAATCCGTGAAGTAAATACCCTCCGCATGGAATGCAAGAATGGAAGTCAAGACAAGGTATCTATTCACATTACAATAAACTTAACAAAATGGTTATTTTAGCACTCCCACTCATTGTTTGGGTTTTTCTTTGTGATCCCATCACAACTAATAACCTTGCACATATTGAAGACTCTAATCTAATTAGAATCGCTAACTAAAATGGAAGTCCTAAACTATTTAGGATTCCTTAAACACTAACGAATCAAAAAGTAGTTATATAGAACTCTATCCTTAATTCACTAAATAAAAAGTTCTAATCTCATTAGAAAATATATATACCTTTTAATTAAGCTTTAATCTCATTAAAACTTCTAATTAAAATAAATTAAGGACTTTTAATCATACAACAATTCCAATCTCATTAGAATGTTTCTTAAAAGACAAGTCCCAAATTATTTAGGACTAAGAGTTCTATTTAACTAATATCTTTGATCTCATTAGGTCTTTTAGTTAGAACCATGTATAATCTCATTACACCTTTCCTTACACTTTATACATTTGAAAACATTTAGAAAATATTCAAAATTCCCTTCAAATGTATTTTCGCGAGAATCTCGCGACTAAGCTCTTCAAAATTCAGACAGAAACTTTCGCTACTATCTCGCGAGTATCTCGCGACTAAGTACTTCCCGTGAAAACGATTTAGGCAAAAAACTAGACAGAAACTTTTGCTACTGTCTCGTGACTGTTTCGCGAGTAAAGCTTACCCGCGAAAAGTTTTTGTCATCAGAATCATTTTTCGCGAGTAACTTCGCGGGAAGCTAACCCGTGAAAAACCCATGTTTTCAGTTTTTCCAGAGCAGTTGCAAACCGTTTTTCCAGAGTAGTTGCAAACAGTTTTCAACGATTTTTCATGAACAAACTGTTAGGATATGTGCCCTTAAATCCTATTGTATGATGCTATGTATGATATTATGTATGACATTATGTGAGAAATAATGTATGACTTAATATTGTGTTTAATAAAGTTGTTTTATTCTTATCTAAAATAATGGTAACATGAATATTCAGACATTATCAAATAGTCCATGAGATGCATAGTATGTGAATTAATGTGAAAAGTCACAGAAGATATAGATCACAAGTTCTTTGTAAACTCAGAATTTTGGTTCGTAGTCGGTGATGAAATTGGGCATTTCATCTGCGAAGACTATAACATATTAACTACGATGATTTGTCTTGATCATGGAAGTGGTGACTTCTAGTTAATATGTTGATATGTTTTAAGAGTTAAGACATATTAAACTGGACCGCTGTGAGATTTATTATTCTCCCAACGACTGTCAATTGAATAATAAATCTCACGACTTGTATTCACATGAACTCTTAATCCTGAGAGAATAATGGACCTGATCATGAAATGTAGGTTGCTTTGATATATCAGGAGTGAGATCTAAAGTAACGGTCAAAACCTCAGTATGTTGGGTAGCCACATTTAGTATTGATGGAACATATATTCTCAAGATGGAATTCATAGTCTCTTAACGGAGATACAAAATATTCCCTTGAGATAAGTTTAATGGGTACAATTATTCAGAGAGTTAGGCCTAACCACTTTAGTAAGACTAAAGTATATATTTATGAAATTGGATTTCATAAATATATGGTGAATAACTCAAAAGGATTAAACCGGGTACTCAAGGATTAAGATGTAGTAATTTACAAAGTGGCAGTCTATATTCATGACTTTGTATTACTACGAATATTTTATGAAGGGGTTGCATGTATAATAAAGTCTTGGGATATAATTTATTAATGAGGCCTAGAGTGCAATTATATTTATATAGTGGTATTAAATATAATTAATGGTAACTTTGGACTTGTCAAGAGTTGACAGAAAAGCCCAAGGCCCATTGGAGCTAGTGTCTTATTTGTTCCCTTTTGGTCCCACTCCAAGCCACACACTAAAGCCCAATTGGGAAGGCCCAAAAGGCTAGCCCAATTAGATAATCAGTTATGTGGAGAGAAACATATAGAATTTTATATAGAATAAAATGATTTGTATGTTTAACAAAATGTGAATAACATAAAATAAGGAAGAGAGACACTCTTTCATTATTCTCTCTAGAAACAAAGAACTGATTGAGAGACCACACATCTTGGGCATCAAGTGGAATTGGAGTGAAGATTGAAAGTCTTCCCGAGTACTTCTTCATTCGGTTTTGAATTTCACCGCATCAAGGTACACTCTCTTGTTTTTATATTCTGAAACTTACATAGTGCATGTTATCGATTGCGAATGAAGTAGATCCGTTTATTTTCCACTGCGTATGTTTTGTATTCGATGCAAACATGTATAATTACCCAACATTGGTATCAGAGCGGTCTTCATTTCGAATCTGTATAACATGTTTTGTTCGTTTTGGAATTAGAGATTATAGTTTCAAGTTGATAGATTTCTGCATGGTTGTTGAAACTATGATTTGATAAAAACTGATATTGATGTTATGATGTTGTTTAAATATGAATTTAAGAATGTTAAATTGATCTTTAAGGCTATAGCATCAACAGATTTCAGTTTTGATATCAATTTCTGTCTATCATTTTCGTATGATGGTTGTTTGTTCATGCAAAACGGTTGAAAACTGCCTTAGAAGAATTTCTGGAAATTCGAGTTTTACGATTTTCGATCGATCGAAATTTACTTTCGATCGATCGAGTAAAACAGAGACTTATCCTTTTGAATCGATTAATAGTCGATTGCTAGTCGATCGATCGAATTTTATTTTCGATCGATCGAGAGGCGATCGAGTATCAATCGAATCAGACAGAAGGTTTAGTTTGAATTGTTTAATTTTTTCGATCAATCGAGGGGCACATTCGATCGATCGAAAGAAAAAAAATCTGAAATTTTTTCTAAGTGTTTTCAATCGAGGGGCACATTCGATCAATCGAGGGGCACATTCGATCGATCGTAAGAAAAAGTGCAAGGTTGTGTATAATTTGTTTATGCATGTTGTAAAGATAAAAACCTTTATTAAAATATCTAGTGGGAGAGAAATACAAGGGTTGGATCTCACGGCCTTCATTGTTGGTTCATAGTAGTATGAAATATATATTTTGTCTTAGCTTCGAGCTTTGCATTCCATGCGGAGAATATGTATTTCATGGTCCTACAAGATTGAATTTCTTGGTTTATAGTGGTTTGATCAAACACCTTGTCTTAGCTTCAAGCTTTGCATTCCATGCGGAGGGTGTTTTGTATCATGGTACTACATGATAAGCCTGTTAAGGGGATGAAATGTGGCTACACATGATTCTAGACAATGGTATACACTAGACTAAATATTATAGTATCCTCTATGCTGAGTTCTTGCTATAATCATTTAGAGGCCAAATGTATAACAGCATATTATTAAGTGTTTGATAAGAGTTATCATGATAGCACTAATAATGAGAATAGTTCTCAATCAATCATAGTATTTAATGTTCACTCTATGCTGAGGGACATTGAGTATGGGATTGGGTTGTCGTTGCATATATTATATTATGATTTTATTAAGGTTCCATACTATATGTTTATATGCTAAATTGATAATGTCCAGTTTACTTATTATATTCATGTTTATTATTTCAGATTTGAACATGGCATCATTTAGCCCACTTGTTAGCATTCTTAATCAAAACAAACTGACTGGAACCAATTATGTTGACTGGAAAAGAAACTTGGACATAGTTTTCATAGCTGAAGAGCACAAATATGTGCTTACTCAACCATGTCCTAGCTTTCCTTCATTAGATGCTCCTCCCGAGGAAAAACAACGATATGATCGTTGGCAGAAATCTAATGAAATGGCCAAGTGCTACATCCTAGCGTCCATCTCAAATGTTCTACAGCATCAAATGCAGGATGTAGAACTAGCTTCGGACATTATGCAAAGTCTGAAGGAGATGTTTGGTGAGCAAGGCCGTTCTGCAAGGCAAGAAACCATGAGACAAATTTATAATACCAAAATGGCTGAAGGTAGTTCAGTGAGAGAATATTGTCTTACAATGATCTCTAATCTGAATACTTTAGAAGTTTTGGGTGCCGACATTGATGAAGAATCCCAAGTGGATATGATACTCCAGTCATTACCGGAATCATTCAAGGAATTCAGACTTAATTATAACATGAACAAAAAGATTTATTCTTTGTCTGAATTAATGAATGAGTTGGTAGCGGCGGAAGGCATCCTTGGTACTTCTAATGTTGAAGCCAATGTGGGTGAAGCTTCTACTTCTCAACCTAAGTCGAAAGACAAGGGTAAGAAGAAGAAGAAGAAGGACTTCACTAAGCAAGAGGGTAAAAAAATTGTCTTAGGGGTTGCCGACAAAGGAAAGAAGCTAAAAGGAAAATGTTTCCATTGTGGTGAGAAAGGACATTGGAAGAGAAATTGTCCAAAGTTCAAGGCTGCCAATAAGGGTATGAAAATTTCATTCCTTCTTGAAATATGTTTGGTACAAAATCCCACGGATTCCTGGTGTGTGGATTCAGGTTGTACTAATCATATCTGCAATTCTTTGCAGGGGTTCCAGGAGACCAAAAGACTTAAAGAAGAAGAGTTGTTTCTGACCTTGGCTGATGGGAGTAGGATTCCAGTTGTAGCTATTGGAGTGTTTAATTTATGCTTTGAAACTAGGGTTTTAATATTGCAAGACTGTCTATATGTACCTAATGTTCGTAGGAATTTAATTTATGCAACTTATTTAGGTAAAAGTGGATATTGTGTTATCCTTAAAGACAATGTTGTAATAAAGAAGGGTAAAACATTTATTTGTTCTGGCAATATTGTGGATGGTCTTTATATTTTAACTCCTGATAAGCATGAATTATATAATTCTGAATTAGATAATAACTCTCATGTAAAATCATTAAAGAGAAAGTTTTCTTCTACTAATGATGCATATCTTTGGCACTTGCGTTTGGGTCATATTAATCCAAACAGAATTCAAAGGCTGATCAAAGATGGTCTCTTAGAGCCATTGGACTTTGATGAATTTCCAGTTTGTGAATCTTGTTTGGAAGGAAAAATGACCAAACGACCTTTTCATGCAAAAGGTAGAAGAGCCCAAGAGTTGCTAGAATTAGTTCATACGGATGTTTGTGGTCCTATGTCAACCCAAGCAAGAGGTGGCTATGAGTATTTCATTACATTCACTGATGATTACTCTAGATTTGGTTATGTGTACCTAATGAAACGGAAGTCCGAAGCCTTTAACAAGTTCAAAGAGTTTAGGGCTGAAGTTGAGAATCAATTGGGTAAACGCATAAAGGCCATTCGATCTGATCATGGTGGCGAATACCTTCTTGGGGATTTCAAGGATTACTTAACTCAAAATGGGATTGTATCCCAATTGACTGCACCTGGAACTCCATAACAAAATGGTGTAGCGGAAAGAAGGAATAGGACTCTTTTAGATATGGTTAGGTCCATGATGAGTTATTCGACTCTACCAACTTCTTTTTGGGGATATGCCTTAAATACTGCAATGTATCTTTTGAATTTAGTACCTTCGAAGTCTGTTCCTAAAACACCTGTAGAGTTGTGGAATGGGCGTAAGCCTAGTATAAGACATCTCCATATTTGGGGTTGTCCAGTACATGTGTTAAAAGGAAAGTCTGACAAGTTACAGTCTAAAACAGAAGTGGTATTCTTTGTAGGGTATTCAAAAGGAACTGCTGGAGGTTTATTCTATAGTCATAAGGATAATAAAGTGTTTGTTAGTACAAATGCCAAATTCTTGGAAAATGACTATATGAATGATTTCACTCCTAGAAGTAGAGTTGTCTTGGCTGAAATGAATGAACCTGTAATTGAACAACCAATGGTTGAAACTAGGGATGATGTGGCTGTATTAGATACTCCACAAGATATTACTCATGAGATGTCTAGTACACAGGTCTTGGAGAGACTTATGAGGCTATCTCAGAGGAGGCTGAAACTGATCCTTACACTTATGAAGAAGCAATGAATGATATAGATGCACATCATTGGGTCCAAGCTATGAAATCAGAATTAGATTCCATGTATTCCAATCAAGTTTGGGATCTTGTAAAGGTGCCTAACGGCATTAAACCTGTTGGTTGCAAATGGGTTTACAAGAGGAAGAGAGGGATAGATGGAAAGGTTGAAACCTTTAAAGCAAGGCTAGTGGCAAAAGGGTATACTCAAAAAGAAGGTATTGATTATGAGGAAACCTTTTCACCAGTAGCAATGCTTAAATCTATCAGAATTCTCTTATCCATTGCTGCTCATTATGATTATGAGATTTGGCAAATGGATGTCAAGACTGCATTTCTTAATGGCAATCTTGAAGAGGAAATCTATATGGAGCAACCAGAAGGTTTCATAGCAAAGAACCAAGAGCATATGGTATGCAAGCTGAATAGGTCCATTTATGGACTTAAGCAAGCATCTAGGTCATGGAACATCAGATTTGATCAAGCAATCAAATCATTTGGTTTTGAACAAAATCTTGATGAACCATGCGTGTACAAAAGACATCAAGACAAAGTAATAATGTTCCTAGTGCTTTATGTTGATGATATTCTACTCATTGGAAATGATGTAGGTGTAATGTCATCAGTAAAGGTTTGGTTGTCAAGCCAATTTGATATGAAGGACTTGGGTGAGGCTAACTTTATTCTAGGGATCAAGCTTTGGCGAGATCGTAAGAATAAGATGTTAGGCTTATCACAAGCTAGATATATAGATAAGGTTCTAGAACGGTTTAGCATGCAAAACTCCAAGAAAGGATTACTTCTTTTCAGACATGGAGTTCCTCTGTCTGATGACCAAAGGCCTAAGACTCAAGAGGAAGTAGATATGATGAGACAACTTCCTTATGCTTCTGCAGTAGGAAGTCTCATGTATGCCATGCTTTGTACTAGACCGGATATCTGTTTTTCAGTTGGCATGGTCAGCCGATATCAATCAAATCCAGGACCACAACATTGGCAAGCTGTAAAGCATATTCTCAAGTATCTACGGAGAACGAGAGATTATATGCTTGTTTACCTTTGTGAGGATTTGATTCCCATTGGCTATACAGATTCAGACTTTCAATCAGACCTAGATTTCAGAAAGTCCACGTCAGGATGTGTTTTCACCTTGGGAGGTGGAGCCATAAGTTGGAGGAGTGTTAAGCAATCTTGTATTGCTGACTCCACCATGGAAGCTGAATATGTTGCTGCGTGTGAGGCGGCAAAGGAAGCTGTTTGGCTCAAGAAATTCCTTTCTGATCTTGGTGTAGTGAGAATGGAGCAAGTTCATATTACATTGTTTTGTGACAATAGTGGAGTGGTTGCACAATCCAAAGATCCAAGGAATCACAAGAAAGGAAAGCACATTGAGAGAAAGTACCACATCATTCGAGACATTGTTGCTCGTGGAGATGTGGTGGTGGCAAAGATTGAAAGTGCAAATAATCTAGCAGATCCCTTTACCAAAGCCTTGCCTCAAAGGATCTTCGAGTCACATTTGGAGGGAATGGGAGTTAGATTAGTGCACAATAGTCTTTAGGGCAAGTGGGAGATTGTTAGGATATGTGCCCTTAAATCCTATTGTATGATGCTATGTATGATATTATGTATGACATTATGTGAGAAATAATGTATGACTTAATATTGTGTTTAATAAAGTTGTTTTATTCTTATCTAAAATAATGGTAACATGAATATTCGGACATTATCAAATAGTCCATGAGATGCATAGTATGTGAATTTATGTGAAAAGTCACAGAAGATATAGATCACAAGTTCTTTGTAAACTCAGAATTTTGGTTCGTAGTCGGTGATGAAATTGGGCATTTCATCTGCGAAGACTATAACATATTAACTACGATGATTTGTCTTGATCATGGAAGTGGTGACTTCTAGTTAATATGTTGATATGTTTTAAGAGTTAAGACATATTGAACTGGACCGCTGTGAGATTTATTATTCTCCCAACGACTGTCAATTGAATAATAAATCTCACGACTTGTATTCACATGAACTCTTAATCCTGAGAGAATAATGGACCTGATCATGAAATGTAGGTTGCTTTGATATATCAGGAGTGAGATCTAAAGTAACGGTCAAAACCTCAGTATGTTGGGCAGCCACATTTAGTGTTGATGGAACATATATTCTCAAGATGGAATTCATAGTCTCTTAACGGAGATACAAAATATTCCCTTGAGATAAGTTTAATGGGTACAGTTATTCAGAGAGTTAGGCCTAACCACTTTAGTAAGACTAAAGTATATATTTATGAAATTGGATTTCATAAATATATGGTGAATAACTCAAAAGGATTAAACCGGGTACTCAAGGATTAAGATGTAGTAATTTACAAAGTGGCAGTCTATATTCATGACTTTGTATTACTACGAATATTTTATGAAGGGGTTGCATGTATAATAAAGTCTTGGGATATAATTTATTAATGAGGCCTAGAGTGCAATTATATTTATATAGTGGTATTAAATATAATTAATGGTAACTTTGGACTTGTCAAGAGTTGACAGAAAAGCCCAAGGCCCATTGGAGCTAGTGTCTTATTTGTTTCCTTTTGGTCCCACTCCAAGCCACACACTAAAGCCCAATTGGGAAGGCCCAAAAGGCTAGCCCAATTAGATAATCAGTTATGTGGAGAGAAACAAACAGAATTTTATATAGAATAAAATGGTTTGTATGTTTAACAAAATGTGAATAACATAAAATAAGGAAGAGAGACACTCTTTCATTATTCTCTCTAGAAACAAAGAACTGATTGAGAGACCACACATCTTGGGCATCAAGTGGAATTGGAGTGAAGATTGAAAGTCTTCCCGAGTACTTCTTCATTCGGTTTTGAATTTCACCGCATCAAGGTACACTCTCTTGTTCTTATATTCTGAAACTTACATAGTGCATGTTATCGATTGCGAATGAAGTAGATCCGTTTATTTTCCGCTGCATATGTTTTGTATTCGATGCAAACATGTATAATTACCCAACACAAACAACTACCAAATAAACATAATATGCAAAATTTGATATCAAAACTAAATTCCATTGATGCTATAGCCTTAAAGATGAATTTAACATACTTAAATTCAGATTTAAACAACATCATAACATCAATATCAGTTTTTATCAAATCATAGTTTCAACAACCATGCAGAAAATTAAATGCATATATAACTTTCTAACATTAAGAAACTATTATCTCTAATTCTAAAACTCACAAAACATGTTATTCAGATTCTAATTGAAGACTGCTCTGATACCAATTGTTGGGAAAAATACATGTGTTCGTATCACATACAAAACATACGCAGCGGAAAATTAACGGATCTACTTCATTCGCTTTCAGAATTTGAGAACAAGAAAGCGTACCTTGGTGCGGTGAAATTCAAAACCAAAAATCAAAAGTTCTTGTGAAGACTTTTAATTTGCACTCCAATTCCACTTAATGCCTAAGATGTGTGGTCTCTCAATCAGTTTCCAAGGAGAAAACAAGGAAATGTCCAACACTCACATACAAACCATTTCATTCCTTGTGTAATCTTGGTGAAAAACACTTTTGAAAGACTCATGAAAGTAATTATGAAATTCTGTATGTTTCTCTCCTTAAATATAACTAATTATCTAATTGGGCTAGCCTTTTAGGCCATTCCTATTGGGTTCTAGTGTGTGGCTTGGAGTGGGACCAAAAGGGAACAAATAAGACTCTAGCTCCAATGGGCCTTGGGCTATTCTGTCAATTCTTGACAAGTCCAAAGTTACCATTAATTATACCACTATATGAATATAATTGCACTCAAGGCCTTATTAATAAATTATATCCCAAGACTTTATTATGCATGCAATCCTTTCATTAAAATATTCGTAGTAATACAAAGTCATGAATATAGACTGCCACTTTGAAGATTACTATATCTTAATCCTTAAGTACCCGGTTTAATCCTTAATGTTATTCATCATATGTTTATGAAATCCAATTCCATAAATATATACTTTAGTAACTTCTTACTAAAGTGGTTGGACCCAACTCTCTAAATAACTAAACCCATTAAACTTATCTCAAGGGAATATTTTATATCTCCGTTAAGAGATTATGAATTCCTTCTCGAGAATATATGTTCCATCAACACTAAATGTGGCTGCCCAACATACTGAGGTTTTGACCGTAACTTATAGATCTCACTCCTGATATATCAAAGCAACCTACATCTCATGATCAGGTCCATTATTCTCTCAGGATTTAGAGTTGATGTAAATAGAAGTCGTGAGATTTATTATTCATTTGACAGTCGTTAGGAGAATAATAAATCTCACAGCGATCCAGTTCAATATGTCTTAACTCTTAAAACATATCAACATACCAACTAGAAATCTCCATTTCCATGATTAAGACAAATCATTTTAGTTGATATGTTAGAGTCTTCGCAGATGAAATGCCCAATTTCATTACCTACTACGAACTACATTCTGAGTTTACAAAGAACTTGTAATTTATATCTTCCGTGACTTTTCACATAAATCGCATACTATGCATCTCATGGACTAAGATAATATCCCATTTGTTCATTTATAAATAGTCTCATATAATTAAATAATTTAATTATTTATGACATGCCAATAAATTGGATTTTAGGGTATAAACCCCAACAACTGGAACCCAAAGTGAGGTTGCAATAAATAATGGCACTATAAAGAATGATGACTCACCACAGTTTAAAATCAATTTAGGATCTAATTCTAAGGCTGCAGAAGTTTCTAATATCTATAAAAATGATCCTTATCTACTGGTTGCGCCCATTGCACCCTTACAAGTATCAGAAGGGCTAAGACCTAAGAGGGAGTTTCATGAGTTGTATATGCCTATCAGCAAACCCCAATCAAACAACCCAATACCTACAAATGGGGGGACACAGTTCAAATCCCAATCAAACTACCAAGAACCTACAAATGGGGAGAGACACTTCGAGCCTCAATTAGGGAACCCAACATTCACAAATGGGGGGAGACACTTCAAACCCCAAGATACCGATCCTAATGACCCAACAAAAATTGCCCACATCATAAGGGGGGGAAGACACTTCAAACCCCCACATTTGGAGATAAACAACCTGGTAGAAGCCTTGAATACATTTGCCCAACAAACACCCGCTGAAGAAGATGAGGTCCTCAAACAACTACAGAAGACACAAGCCAACATATCCTTATAGGGTTTACTCTTGGCCTTATACAAACACTGTCAAAACCTGGTAGACCTTCTCAACCAAATTCAAGTCCCTACAACCATAACTTCCCAAGATTTGAATGGCATGATTGGATCCAAATGTAGGGAACTTACTGTTTCCTACTTTGACAAGGATTTGACAAAGAAGGGGAAGCACCACAATGACCCATTACACATTATTGTAGATGCCAGGGGGAAGAGGATACTGATGGTTTTAATAGATGATGGATGTGCCTTAAACGTGTGCCCTTTAAAGATTGCAAGTTGCTTGGGTCTAAGCATTAAGGACTTTGTGCCTACTGATCAGCATGTAAGGACATATGACAATAGTAGAGGAAAGGTCTTGGGAACCGTAACACTAGAGCTCACTATAGGGCCAATGATCAAGAAAGTGGAGTTTCAAGTCCTTAATATAGCCTCCTGCTTCAATATGCTCCAAGGGCGACCATGGATCCATGACACAGAGGTCGTGCCTTTATTTCTATATCAAATGGTTTAGTTTCCACATGAAGGAGCTATTGTGACCATATATGGTGATACTTTAACTGTGCCTAAGCCCATTTTTTATATTGATTCTGAGAAAGAGCCATTGGCCTTGGATGGCTTTGAGATTGAGAAGCCTAGCTTTGAAATCAGAGAAGAAGAAGTGGAGAAGATTCTGATGGACTTTGCTCCCTACAGCAACAACAATGTGGTAGTGATGATGAGAAGAATGAATTACCTTTCGGGGATGAACATGGGGAAGACTGTGAAGAAGTCTATTGTTCAAGTTCCAATGATTCCCACTGCCACACCACCTTTTGGGCTAGGCTATAAGCCCACTAATGATGATTTATTAGAGATGGAGGTGAGAAAGTTAGCCCGAGCCAAAGCTAAAAGCAAAGGGACTTCCTTGTCCCTCGGAACCATTAAAGCCCTATACTTCTACATTGAACGGAAAGTTTGTCAAAGTTGGAGATAGTCAATGCTATTGGGGATTCCCCAAACTGAGATTTGATCCCGTGACAAGGACAATGGTTCTTAGGTTTAAAATACTACTTGATTGCAACAACAAGGTTCCATAATTGAAGAAGGAAGGTACAACTTGGGTTCCTACTGATTGGGCTAATTACATGGACCTTGATGCCATGACTACACTCCTTGGAGATGCTATCTGCAATATAGAAGAAGAAGAGTACTGGGAGGCTTGCCAGCATGCATTGAAGAGCTCGTATGAACTAAGAGCCAATAATGAAGATAAGGAAGGGGGAGCATCCCCTAGTAATGATGATGAAGGAAGTGATGCCAAGAGTGACAGTGGCAGTGACAGTAGCAGCAACGACAGTGGACATGATTATGATGACAGTAATACCAATAGTGAGAGCAATAGCAACATAGATTATAATAGCCAATATGGTGGCAACGATTGGGGTAAACCCCCTAGTGTTAGAGAAGATGAAGACGTAGAGATCTTTATTATAAAGAATATGATGATGATATGGACTATTATGATAAAGATATTAAAGATGATGCCACAGCTAACAGGTGGAGTGACACTAATAATGACCAATATAGGCTGATAAATGTTTTAGAAGATGCAAGGGAGGAGGTTGGACAACCTAATGATATGGACTATGATGATTACCCTATGGGCATCCCTCAGATTAGAGCTGTATCAATGATGTTAGCTCAAGGCCTGGTCCTGATAGGCCAAAAAAAAATATATTGACCCTTTGTGATGAATTGATTGATTAATTAGCCAAGTTTATTAATTAACCAAATTAACATGTAAACATATGGTAGCACAAAAAAATCACCAATTAAACTAAGTATGCAGCAGAAAATAAATTGACATGGTGATTTGTTTATAATTGGGAAAAACCTACACGGTAAAACCCCATCAGGTGATTTTAAGGTCACCACTCCCAAAAATCCACTATTATCAAAAACAAGCGGTTAAAGTAAAGGAATCCCAATACCTTATACCAACCTACAGTTGAATCCTTATCCCAATACCCAATTGGACTTGTTCTGTAATGACAATCTCTCCTTTTATTGCACGGCTCCCAGTAGGTGACTAACCAATTGCGCGGATCCCAGTACGTGACTTGATTCACCAACTAGAGAAGGATGTTGGTTGCAAAGTTCTTTAGTTCATCCAGACGATGAAGATCATGGAGTTGTTTGGTCACAAAACCCTACGGAGTACAAACACAGAAGCTTCTTCAAGAGAGAAATGAACTAGGGCAAACTTTGTCTCCAATCACAATTTTGCATGGACAATCTTTTCCACATAAGTGAGCAACCTTTGACGGCCCTTAAAACAATCCTTATATATGTTTAGGGTTGTGAGAAAAGAAAGCTCAAACATACATTCACGGATTGGATGAAAATCAGAACAAAAATCTGAACTTCATAAACCTCGACAGATACCCTATCTGTCAAGCTGCTGTCGAGCCACGGGATTCAGAAAGCTCTAAGTCTCGATAGATGATAGCTGTCGAGCTTTAATGAACAGAGCTTTTTGACTTGATTCTTGGACAAACTTGCATGGCTTTAACACTTGAACTTGAAACAATGTTTCTTGAAGTATTAAACACATCCTAGATCTATCCAATTACAAGTAAAGTGCGTTTGTCAAAGGATTAGCCAATTATATAAAATATTGACATATGTTCCTAACATGATTCACATATGTCCTAACAATCTCCCCTTTTGGTAATCCGTGACAAAACCACAACAAAGAAATGAGATATGAGAGAAGTCATAAATCGCTCAACTCATATTCACTTGTTGAATACAATAAAATCTATCTTAACACAAACTCTTGAAAAACTTTGAAAGAAAAGAGTTTATGGCAAGTAGACTTTGACAACCTGTATTTCTGAAACACTTTAAACAAAACTCATCAAGGCATCTTAGTGTGAAACTGAAATAATATATTGCATACAAGATATAAGAAACATGTGCATAAAGAGAGAAAAGAAACAACACATGTAAGAGTAGGTGAAAAATATACATCAATATATATATATAAACCAAATATAAGTACAACGTATGTCAAAATGGTCATAAGACACAAGGTACATGAGATAAATGTATCTAAAAAAAGAAAAGACAAAGACACATAATAGAAAAGTGGTCGAACATGGGAAAGGGAACAGAAAAATGACGTAAAAGCCTCGTGATAGCTAAAGGGAAGATGAGCTTATCACGGGTCGCCGTATCCCTATAAACATCTATGATAGAAAGAATGAAATGAGAGGGAAAATCTATAGTGAGATGCTCTAAAAGAGAAAGCAAAAACCGAGCATGGGGCTCTGTAACAAAGGTCAAAACCATGTTCATGAATCTAGGACCTTTAGCAAAGGTTAAACATTAAGTAAACTGACGCTCGTCCCAGTCAGAGGGACGCTCACAGAAAGCGGACCTAGGGTAGTCAGGATGCTCTACCCTTGGAGTATGGAGCACATTGTATACAATATCCGGTGTGACAACAATGCGCATACCTCGAATGTGAGTAACAAAAAGAGGTACTGAATAATAAAATCCATGCATATTGGAGTAGAACTCTTAGATCAGCATGGATGGACAAGTGACCGGAACACCACACAGTGACTCCTAACCCCTACTGTGAATGACAGTGGGCAGGTTAATGTTATAGAAGTCTGACAAATGACTTGGCGTTCCGAATGAACACCTCCTCAAGAAAAGTTCTCAAAGAAGTCCGATTTGGCCTTCTCATCATGGAACTAGACGTGAGAGGGAGTGGGATCAGAAGAAGTGGATGCCTCAGAATGAAGAGGGTTTCGGGACGGAGTAGATTTTCATTTAGGTGCCATAGAAGCAGACTAACGCAAAAAGAAGAAAGAAAAAGAGAAAAAGACAATCAGAAAAGTCCCGAAATAGTTCCATATATAAGAATGTTAGGATTAGTGCCCTTAAATCCTATTGTATTATACTATGTATGATATTATGTATGAATTAATATTATGATTGATAAAATTGTTTTATTATTATCTAAAATAATGATAACATGAATATTTGGACATTATCATATATAGTCCATGAGATGCATAGTATGTGATTTATGTGATTTAGTCATAGAAGAAACAAGTCACAAGTTCTTTGTAAACTCATAATTTTAGTTCATAGTCGGTGATGAAATTGGGCATTTCCTCTGTGAAGACTATAACATATCAACTAGATGATTTGTCTTGATAATGGAAGTGGAGACTTCTAGTTGATATGTTGATATCTTTTAAGAGTTAAGACATATTGAACTAGACTGTTGTGAGATTTATTATTCTCCAAACGACTGTCAATTGAATAATAAATCTCATGACTTCTATTTGCATGAACTATTAATCCTGAGAAAATAATGGATCTGATCATAAAGTGTAAGTTACTTTGATATATCAGGAATGAGATTTAAAGTAACGGTCAAAACATCAGTATGTTGGATAGCCACATTTAGTGTTGATGGAACATATATTCTCAAGATGGAATTCATAGTCTCTTAACGAAGATACAGAATATTCTCTTGAGATAAGTTTAATGGGTTTAGCTATTCAGAGAGTTAGGCCTAACCACTCTGGTAAGAAATTACTAAAGTATATATTTATGAAATTGGATTTCATAAATATATGATGAATAACTTTAAAGGATTAAACCGGGTACTCAAGGATTAAGATGTAGTAATTCACAAAGTGACAATCTACATTTATGACTTTGTATTACTACAAATATTTTATGAAGGGGTTGCATGTATAATAAAGTCTAGGGATATAATTTATTAATAAGGCCTAGAATGCAATTATATTTATATAATGGTATCAAATATAATTAATGGTAACTTTGGACCTGTCAAGAGTTGACAGAAAAGCCCAAAACCCATTGGAGCTAGTGTCTTATTGGTCCTTTTTGGTCCCACTCCAAGCCACATACTAGAGCCCAATTGAAAAAGCCCAAAAGGCTAGCCAATTAGATAATCAGTTATAAGGAGAGAAACATACAGAATTTTAAAATAGCATGAAATGGTATGTAAGTGAGAGTGAGACACTCTTTCATTCTCTCTAGAACAAAAACTGATTGAGAGACCACACATCTTGGGTGTTAATGGAATTGGAGTGAAGATTAAAAGTGTTCTCGAGTACTTCTAATCTTTGGTTTTGAAATTCACCACACCAAGGTACACTCTCTTGTTCTTATATTCTGAAATTTATATAGTACATGTTATTAATTGTGAATGAAGTAGATCCGTTAATTTTCCGTTATGTATGTTTTGTGTGTTGTGTGTAAAAAAATAGCAAGATTTCATAAATGTATACATGTTATGACAATTTAAGATATGATAAAATCACTTTAACTCACACACAATCATAACTGTTTGATGGGGACTATCACCTTTGAGGTACATCCTATAACTCCCATATCTCCTAGAATACACGCTTGCAATCATATAAAGCATTTTGGTCTTTTGCCTTTATTTTTCTCTGCATAATTTTCTTTTTAATAAGCACATCATGCATGAGCATATAAGAGAAAGAAAATAAATACCTAATGATGTTAAGCATTTGACATTGCACTTTTGCTATGCCGAAGCATACGAATGTCATTTCATGATTGGCGGGCAACAATGGTGAGATGCTCATTTATGCCTTTCTCTTAGGATTTTCTAGTCCTTCCCATCAAAAAGAGTGATACGAGTGTTAAGTACAAGAGACAACTTTAATCTTACTCATCACAAACACAAGCCACAAAGCTCACTTGCTTAGTTGTGCATAGAGATGCTCATCTAAGCTACAAAAGATACAAAGTTTAGAAACTTTGTTTCAATGGCCATCCAAGGTACATAAGTACCAATGTACACAAAACACACTATTTTTGTATTTTTTTTTTATTTTTCAAAATTTTTTTTTTATTTTATGAAAAACAAAATAAATCAAAACTAAAAACTAACCAAACAGAAACATGTCAAACAAAACAAATCAATGCATAAAACTAGATGCAAATGCATGAGCAAGGAGGAAGAGAGGAGGAGATCAATCCATGGAGATGACACCAATGTTTTGGTGGAGGAATTCAAACCATTTACCGTCAAGAGGTTTGGTAAACAAATCATCCTTCTGATAATCAGTGTGAATAAACTTGAGAGTAAGAGTACCATCTTCGACAAACTCTCTAATGTAGTGATGTCGAATCTCTATGTGTTTAGTTCGAGAATGTTGAATCGGATTCTAAGAAATGTTGATGGCACTGGAATTGTCACAGTAGATGGTAAGATGTTCTTGACAAATACCGTAATCATGGAAGAGTTTTTGCATCCATAGAAGTTGGGTGCAACAGCTACCGGTAGCGATGTACTCAGCTTCTGTAGTAGATAATGAGATGAAATTCTGCTTTTTGCTTATCCAGGAAACAAGATTATTACCCACATAGAAACAGCCCCCCGATGTACTTTTTCTATCATTAGCATTCCCAGCCCAGTCTACGTCAAAATACCCAGTAAGACATCATTTGTGTCCTTACTGTATGACACACCAAAGTCGGTAGTGGTTTTAACATACTTTATGATTCTTTTCAAAGCAATCATATGAGATTCTTTGGGATTAGCCTGATATCTAGCACACACTCCCACACTGTAACTAATGTCAGGTCTACTAGCAGTAAGGTAAAGAAGACTACCTATCATGCTTCTATAAAGAGATGAATCTACACTTTTACTTAACAAGTCAACAATGAATTTAACATTTGGGCTCATAGGGGTTTTAACAGAACTAGCGAATTTCAAACCAAATTTTTTCACAAGATTTTTAGCATTTTTAGATTGAGATAGGAATATACCTGAATCTTGCTGACGAATTTGCAGTCCAAGGAAGTGAGTTAGCTTTCCAATCATGCTCATCTCGAATTCGACTTGCATGAGTTTTGAGAAGCTATGAGCGAGTTCATCCTTAGTTGACCCAAAGATGATATCATCAACATAGACTTGAGTAACTATCAACTCGCCGTCTTCCCTCTTTATGAAAAGAGTTTGATCAGCTTTTCCTTTGGTGAACCCATGTGACCCCAAGTATTGTGTGAGCCGATCATACTAAGCTCTGGGGGCTTGCTTTAACCCATAAAGTGCCTTCTTGAGGTACAGCACATGATCCGGAAAGTGTGTATCAACGAATCCTTTTGGTCGAGCCACAAAGACATCTTCTTTAAGTAGCCCATTCAAGAATGCAGTCTTCACATCCATTTTATAGAGCTTGAACCTCAAGTGACGTGCCAGGGCTAGGAGAATTCTGTTGGACTCCATAAGGGCTACCATAGCAAATGTTTCATCATACTCTAGTCCTTCTATTTGTGAGTATCCTTGAGCTACATGATGAGCCCTGTAGCGGATCACATTACCCTTCTCACTAGTTTAATTGCGGAATATTCACTTTGTGCCGATGATGTGCTCACCCTCTGGTCTAAGTACCAAAGTCCAGACATCATTCCTTTGAAACTGAAGCAGTTCATCGTGCATAGCTTCAACCCAGCTTTCATCCTGAAGAGCTTCCTCAACTTTAGTAGGTTTAACCTGTGACAAGTAACAGGAATAAGACACAAAGTTAGCAACACATTTATCAACTGTACGCTTCCGTAGTGTAAGTTCATCCACTAACGCCCAAGATGTGTGGTCTTTCAATCAGTTATGTGTATATGTTCTAGAGAGGATGATAAAGTGTCCAACACTCACATACATTCTATTTCATGAAGATATCTCTCTATAAAAATTCTGTATGTTTCTCCCTTAATAACTGATTATCTAATTGGGCTAACCTTTTGGGCATTTCCAATTGGGCTTTAGTATGTGGTTTAGAGTGGGGCCAAAAGGGAACAAATAAGACACTAGCTCCAATGGGCCTTAGGCTTTTCTGTCAACTATTGACAAGTCCAAAGTTACCATTAATTATATTTAATACCACTATATAAATATAATTGCACTCTAGGCCTTATAAATAAATTATATCCCAAGACTTTATTGTACATGCAACCCTTTCATAAAATATTCGTAGTAATACAAAGTCGTGAATGTAGATTGCCACTTTGTGAATTACTACATCTTAATCCTTGAGTATCCAGTTCAATCCTTTTTAAGTTATTCATCATATATTTATGAAATCTAATTTCATAAATATATACTTTAGTCTTACTAAAGTGGTTAGGCCTAACTCTCTGAATAACTGAACCCATTAAACTTATCTCAAGGGAATATTTTATATCTCCATTAAGAGACTCTGAATTCCATCTTGAGAATATATGTTCCATCAACACTAAATGTGGTTGCCCAACATACTGAGGTTTTGATTGATACTTTAGATCTCACTCTTGATATATCAAAGCAACCTACACTTCATGATCAGGTCCATTATCCTCTCAAGATTAAGAGTTCATGTAAATATAAGTCGTGAGATTTATTATTCAATTGACAGTCGTTAGGAGAATAATAAATCTCACAGCGGTCCAGTTCAATATGTCTTAACTCTTAAAACATATCAACTAGAAGTCACCACTTCCATGATCAAGACAAATCGTCTTAGTTGACATGTTACAATCTTTGTAAATGAAATACCCAATTTTATCACCGACTGCGAACTAAAATTCTGAGTTTACAAAGAACTTTTAATTTATATCTTCTGTGACTTTTCACATAAATCACATACTATGCATCTCATGGACAATATGATAATGTCCGAATATTCATGTTACCATTATTTTAGATAATAATAAAATAACTTTATTAATCACAATATTAAGTCATACATCATGTCATACATAAATATTATACATAGCATCTTACAATAGGATTTAAGGGCACTAATCCTAACAGCATCATGGCTCTAGCCATCTCTTAAATAACCCTGTTCTTCCTTTCTACTACACCATTCTGCTGAGGAGTAATAGGAGTAGAGAACTTTTAAGATATACCTGATCTTGTACAAAAGGACTCCATATATGAGTTCTCAAATTCTTTACCATGATCGCTTCGAATTCGATCAATCTTTAGGCACTTTTCATTCTGCAATCTTATGCACAAGACTTCAATGTGTTAAGGAGCATCAGACTTGGATCGTAGGAGGATAACCCAAGTATATCTAGTGAAGTCGTCTACCACAACCATGATGTATCTCTTTCCACCAAGAGACTCGGTTCTAGTTGGACCCATAAGATCCAGATGTAGTAGCTCCAATGGCCTGGATGTGGTAGATGTCTGAATGCCCAGATGTTTAGCTTTTGGTTGTTTCCCAAGCTAACATGGTCCACACACCACATTGCTCACTCTACTAAGCTTTGGTATCCCCAAGACAGATTCATGCTTAGATACAATTGAAAGATTTTTCTAACTAGCCTATCCCAACCTTTGGTGCCAAAGATCTTCATTTTGTAAATGAATGCTATTGCACAAAATATCAGCATCAGGAACCAATCCATAACAATTGTCTAGGGTGCGAACACCACTTATGAGTTTCTTTCCGGACTCATCCATGACAAGGCACTTTCCTTTAGAGAATAATACCATGAAGTCTTGACCACATATCTGACTTATGCGCAAAAGGTTTACCCTCAGACCTTCTACATATAGAACATTAGCAATGTTCGGTAATCCAGGTAGAGATATGATTCCCTTTCCTTTAATCTATGACTTGCTTCCATCACTAAAAGTGACGATGCGACCTTTCTTAGACTCGAAAACCTTGAAGAGAGATCGGTCTCCAGTCATATATCTTAAACAACCATTGTCAAGGTACCATAGACACGTGTTCATAACCTTATATGCAGACTTCATCATGAAGCACACTTCATGCTCAGATGACAGATCAGTGGGAATGTTGTTTTCTCTCATCTGTCTCTGGTGAACAAGACCTTTAACTTTCACTCTTTTTAGACGAATTCCTTGGCACATTATCATTTTGAGATAGTCTAGTTTCTTCTTTGTCAGTCTAAGATCTTTTCCAATGATCATCATGATGGAATTCAAATAACTTTTAGACTTGCATTTTCTGATAAACTCCAACAAATAGAGATTAGAAAACCAAGATGTATTTGAAAACAAAGATCATTTTATGCCAGTTACAGCCATGACAACAGGGGTCAATGGATCATGCAGCAAAGATTGAAACCTAATCAGAGTGTGCTTGCTCTGATACCACATGATAGGCCAAAAAAAAAAATATATTAACCCCTTATGATGAATTGATTGATTAATTAGCCAAGTTTACTAATTAACCAAATTAACATGCAAACACGTGGTAGCACAAAAAAATCACCAATTAAACTAAGTATGTAACGGAAAATAAATTGACATGGTGATTTGTTTACGAATGGGGAAAACCTACATGGCAAAAACCCCACCGGGTGATTTTAAGGCCACCACTCTCGAGAATCCACTATTATTAAAACAGACGGTAACAAGTGAAGGAATCCCAATACCGTATACCAACCTACAGTTGAACCCTTACCCCAATACCCAATTGGACTTATTCTATAGTGACAATCTCTCCTTCTATTGCACGGCTCCCAGTACGTTACTAACCAATTGCGTGGATCCCAGTACGTGACTTGATTCACCAACTAGAGAAGGATGTTGGTTGCAAAGTTCTTCAGTTCATCCAGACGATGAAAATCACGAAGTTGCTTGGCACAAAACCCTACGGTCACAATTTTGAACTAGGGTAAACTTTATCTCTGGTCACAATTTTGCATGAACAATCTTTTCCACACAAGTGAGCAACCTTTGATAGCCCTTAAAACAAGCCTTATATATGTTTAGGGTTGTGAGAAAAGAAAGCCCAAATATACATTCACAGATTGTATGAAAATCAAAACAGAAAATCTAATCTTCATAAACTTCGACAGATACCCTATCTGTCGAGCTGCTGTTGAGCCACGAGATTCAGATAGCTCTGAGTCTCGATAGATGATAGCTCTCGAGCTTTAATGAACAGCACTTTCTGACTTGATTCTTGGACAGACTTGCGTGACTTTAACACTTAAACTTGAAATAATGTTTCTTGAAGTATTTAACACATCTAGATCTATCCAATTACAAGTAAAGTGCCTTTTTCAAAAGATTAGCCAATTATATAAACTAGCTTTTAACCCGTGCAATGTGCGGGAATTTTTTATTTTTTTTATTTGTTATGTTTTATCTTTGAATGTATTCCTTACAAAGTAACTTATATTCTTCAAATGTTTTCCTAAAAAAGTAACTTAACTGGAGAGAAGGAAGAAATAATAACAAAAAAAGAAAAAAAAAAGAAAAAAAAGAGAATAATTATAAATTTGATTAATCAAATATATTATACAATGTGTAGAAAGAAAAAAAGAAAAAGAAAAAAGTGGAATCATTTCACATCTCTTGTAAATTTTAATTACTGATTAATTATTATAGTACGACAATGAGTATTTCATCACTAAATACAACAACAATACTTGATTGATGCAACCTCAATGCGACAGTAGCTCTTGAACAATGCAACAATCCAATATGATAGACTTGTACACCTGTAGCAGGAGCATAGCAGTGGTGCAACTTAAAACTCCATGGAGAAAGCATACATAGTGCCATTAAGCACACACCATTTCAAAAGTAATACAGTGTAGTACATCAACGGCTTTATCATTCTCTGCAGTTTAGGACATGCAAATCATGAGTGGAACTCATTGTGAAGGACATAAATAAAAGCCTAAAAGTATATTAAAAACTATTAGACCTTTGAGTGGTAATTTGAATTCTATTAGAATAACCTACTAATAATTTAATGAAATTGCTTCATGGAAGACATTTTGGTTTTACTACAAAAGAGACCAAAAATATTAATTATAAATCAATAACATTTGATAAGTGTTTGCCAAGGACTTAAAGGAGGCAACAACTTAAAATACTGGCCTGTTTTAGTTGTCACAGTCACTAAAATAAAAAGAGTAGCTAAAAAGTATCAAATTATTGTAGAAATATTACTTGGTAAACCACTGTGTTGCAAACTTGATAGTAATGAAATTTTAAGATCATTTACATATTGGAGTTGTGAGAAACCACAACAAACCACATCTTTACAGACACTTTATGCCAAAGGAATGAAAGAATTACCTTCTCAAAAGAGCATTTAAAGCACTCAGAAGATTCACTATCTTGTGAACCATCAAAAGACTTTTCAACAGTAACATCAGCTAAATTAGAGCGTTTGATGTCAACTACAGAGTCATCAACACAGTCAACGCTGTTTTTAGTACCTATATGAAGTAGCAAAATCAACATCAACATCCGACTTTTTTTTTTTAATATAAGTAATATCAACACCCAATTTTGAGGCATAAATGTGAATAAATTAATATGAAAAAAAGGAACACATTTGTACATTATAACAATTTCTGCACATTTACATTAGTCATAGTTTGGAACTTGATTTGGAGTATATTAGCCAGGGGATTATATTGTGTTATGAATAAGGATTATCCTAACCATAAATATATAATCCCATCTGATGACTGCAAGTCTTCAACAACAAATTCACAATGGAAAAAAAAAAAAAGAATTTCCCATAAACATTATAATAATTACAAACTTAGAACTACACTATCCTCTTATTCATCAAGCTTTATTTTTTAGCACTCTGAGAGTATAAAGATAATTTAATTCATTAGACCAGATTACTCTATCTAATACCATGTACATTTAAAGTGGGATGATCAGTTCATCCAACAACCTAGCCTTGAATCTTTAGTCCCACAATTTTCAAAGTCTATATATGTCCATGGGTATCATCTTTTTAGGATAATAAGGAAGATTTGAAGCATTCTTATGCATTCAGTTGAGATTGGTGAAAGTTTGGTTGCCTTTCAATTTTGTTAATATCAATCAAATGGAGAATTCTTAGTTAAGGTTTCTGCTACTTCTATTTTTTGGTTGTTGATGGAGTTGTCAACCTTTGGTTTTCCTATAACAAAACTTTTTGTTTCTTACAATGTTACATTTAAGACAAACAATTCATCAAAATATGTAAAATATATCCAAATTACATACTTTAAGCTTAACTTTCTTATGCAACTGAAGATTAAATGAATAAAGATGTGGAGGCATTTATACTAATTCGTATTCATAGTAAGTTGAAAACCATTAAAAGTGCAACTATTTTTTTTCCCCAAACCAATATATGTCTTGATCATCAACATGAAAATTCTCTACAAAAATCAAAGATGCACGATAAGGTATATCTTGAAGTAAGCATCTTAATTCAAGTAAGTTTAAAAAGTTAATTATGTAAAACTTCCATTGGTACACTTTTCCATGTTTTCATTTATATTTTAAATGTTCCCTCGAAATCAAACATATTTCCAAAAAAATTAAACAAAGAAGAAGATCCATGGATCAATCGATAGTAATTGGCATCATACAACTATGGGCTATCCTTTGCCTTCTCTTTTGTAGGCATCTATTTTATGAGTCAACAGTGCAATCATCTTAATGGTATTAAAAGTTAGAGGATTCGTTTCACAGGTATATATTTTCTGAAAACAAAATACTAAGGGAATAAAATGCAAGTCCATAAGACATTTTGTCAAACACGTATCATGCTATAAAACTCAGCCAACAATCATGTATACACTGTTAATACAATTAAGATAAATCTGCTATATATCAATTAGAAGCCCAACTATTAAAACAATGTAAATATTATAGCCTTTGAATTATAAGTTTGGAGTACCCTAAAAAAAAGAACCCAAATATTCCAAGCAAAACCAAATCATTTCAAAGGCTGCACAATAAAGAAGTAATTGAACTAAAAATCAGAGAACAAATTGAAAAAAAATTGAAGATTTAGGTAATCTAATAATCACAGCATATGTAAAATTCAAGGCGTAATCAATTACGATAAACAATCTTTCTCCAGAAAAAAAATTAAGATAAACAAAATACCTTTATCAAAACCATATTTAGCCCAAATGCTCAATCAAAACCAAAAAAATACGTAAACATAAACAATAGCTATTGCAAGTTTTGGTTATTTAATTATAAAAAATCAAAATACAAAGAAAACAATTAAAAAAAAAATCACCTGGTGACAATTCTAGCAGTACAGTCAGTTTGTTGGCGGTGCTAGCCTGAGATGTCACTTATCTTCCCCTGCATGAGATGTTTTTGTTCTTACATTCCTCTCCAAATAGTAGAAAAAAATGGCAGAATGACTGGTTTTGTTTCTTTGGGTGTGGCGTTTCAGTTTTATTTTTGATATCACTGTTGCAGAGAAGGGATAGGGCCACAATAATTAAAACAAAAGCATCCAAGAAAGAGAATAATCGACCCATCAATTAATATTAATAATCCAAGAAGAACCCTCGCTGATTCAGCAGCTTTTTAAAAAAATATAGACACATTGAAAAGGTAAGATGGTAATTTGAATTAAAAAAAGCAACCATGGTAAAGCTATGCTAGCATTGGGAAGGTTTTGCAGAGAAGAAACAGAACAGTGTGCAAAGTCGCAAAAAACAGTTGGCAAATGATAAGAAAAAAAAAAGAGTGGTTAAAAATAATAACTCACTTTTACTGCACTTTCATCTGAAGTTTTATGTTAAGATTCAATTGGAATATTATATAGTCTCTCATGCATGATGCCTTCAAAGTTGCATGGAAGTGACTTTTGCCCACCTTGTAAAAGGAGTAAAATATATGCAACATTAGAACCTTAAATCATAAAAGATCTCTAAACACCTAGAACATAGTAGTCCAAGTATTCAAGATACACCATTCAAAGATTAGGTTGTAAATAATATGCTCAAGAATTAATGAACATAGAAATTAGCATTGATCAAAACCAAATGTCAAGAAAGCATGCAATACCAAATTATCATTAGCTTGCATCCACAATCAAGATATCATTATTAAAGTAAGTGATCATGCAGATCATAACCATTCAACAAAAATTTAATTGCAACTTCTATTCTCTAAAGCAACATGTATATAACCAAATTGAAATCCTTCTTCTAGTATAGAGCAATGCAAACTACATGGTGATTAACTCTTTCCACTCTACCTAATTCTTGATAATTAGACATTCTAATGTGCATGACAAACCACTGAACTTTTATGACAGAGGTTTATAGTTCATAAAAATAAATAAATAAATAAATAATAGAGGTTTATAGTTACATATCGTTTAAGTAAATCAAACACAAAAAATAACTTTGTTGTAAGTACTTACCGTGTAAATGCTCAAAGAGTATCCCATTTGGAGCATATTCAAAAACTATGATTCTGGTGAAAGGCTCCTCTTCCTCACAATATCCAAAAAGGTTGACAAAATTCTTGTGGTTAACTTTCGATAATGTGTCAATCTGAAACCATAATAACACAAACAATTACGGACACTCGGACTGCATAAAACCCACACACGGTTCAGTGCAATTTGTTTATCAAATACCTTCTTCCTGAACTGTGTTTCTAAACTCTTTGACCAATCTATGGCAGATATTGCTTTTCTAAAACACGTTAACAAAGAAACATTAACAAAGAGTGCAGCCGAGATCTTATAGGGAATCTATACTTGAAATAAATTGATGATAAATGATATTAAAATCGAATCAACAGAGAGTCAAAGGAACTTACCCAATAATGGCTCTGGCGGTGCGACGGCAGAAGAAGTTTCCCTGTGGTTGGAGGCCAACGGTAGTGCTGGCCCTGAGATGTCTGTCTTTCTCCCTTGTGCGTTAACAATGCATCCTTTCAGTAATATCTCTCTTCTCTTTTAAAATTGAAACCAAATGTAACCCAAATTTCAAAAAATCAAATCAAAACCTAATGTTACCCTAATACCTAAATAAAAATCAATACAACCAAATTTCTCAAAACTAATTCATATTTCATACTCATACCCAGATCTAAGAAAGAATGAAAAAAAGAAAAACTTACCGGTGGTAGTTCTCTCAATGTCTGTCTCCTTCTCATCTCTGTATCGCAAGGTTTATTTTTTCCTCCTTCTCTATCTCTGGATCGCAAGCATCACTGTTAAGAAAATTGAAAAGCAAGCGAAAAGAAAGTATCCGAATAGGAGAAATGGAAGGCGGCCTTACGGTGATGGCAGAAGATCGGGGTAGACTCCTCTTTGTTCTTGACACTTCATCTTCCTTACTTCTTCTTATTCCGGGGAAAGAATTTAGTGGACAGTTAGATGAAGAAATCTGACAAGGAGTGAGAGACATCTTTTCAATCTTGATTGCAAATTGCAGTTTTTGATCTCTCGATCTCTCTCTCCTTCTCCGTTCTTTGCCTCTCTATTTCTCTATCTCTCTTTTCTCTCGGTCTCTCTCTCTCCTCCGTTCTCTGCCTCTCTATTTCTCTGTCTCTCTTCTCTCTGTCTCCTTCTCCTCTCCGAATCGCAAGCTTTTTTTTCTTTTTTCTTTTCTCCTTCTCTGCTTCTTTCCCTGTTTCCTCTTCGCCTCTCTCTCTCTGTCTCTCTCTTTCATCGCTTCTCTATTTCTATTTTCGTGTATTTTTTGTTATTTATAATGAGAGGCTCTTAAACGTTGCCTGGATTGACAACCAACATAATTTTTCGCTATTTAACTTATGCGTGGCAGAATTTGAAGGGGTCATTTTTCCTACATGGTTTACCTGTAGTGGTTTTGGCTACATGACAGGTTCTCTACTTGTCTCCTCAACTTATTGAAATTTCATGGTATTTAAATATCAGAAGTAATCCACAATTAGGAAAGGAAACTAACAAACGTAATTGAAATTTGAAACAAACAAAAAAATAAAGCTTTAGAACTGGCTGCAATTACTTTTACTATTATACCTTCAAATTTCACAATCTAAACCCATAAAACCCAACATCAAAAACAACAAAATCAATTCTTAAAAGTCTTTTTAAAAATATCAACTAAAGTCTACTAAGTAATAACCTTAGTATAAAGAAAGTTACACAATTTCACACGCACTTAAAAAAAAAAAAAAGGGAAAAAAAAAAAGAGAGAACAGGTAAGAGGCCATTAAACTCATGTAGGATTGTCATATTGTGAGGGTTTTCCCTGATTTTAACAAATAGAGAGGAAAAGGAATATGAATCCAAATTCCTAAATTGACAGCACACCATAATCGAATAGAATATTAGGAAAAGAAATCAGTACCTTTGCTTTGATTAAATTAGAGATTCTAGATTGTAGAATATTTCACTTCATTTCTGCAGAGAGAGAAATTGAATGTTTAAATCCAAAAGAGAAGAATTCAAACAAACCCATTCCCAAAAATATTTAATAAAAAACAGTTACATATCATAATTCCAATTTCCTTAACCCTTATTTCTGGAACTAAAATCTAACTGCGATTGTATAAGTGGAAAACACGGCAAAAATAATTTAACTTTAAATTTGGTGGGGAAAAAAAAAGTCAGAGGAAGAATAGGGACCCGTTGGAGGCGTTGTTAATAAAAAAAAGTCAAAGGGAACTCTTTTTACTCGACTTCATCTTCCTTCTTCTTCTGCTTCTTTTTCTGGAAAAATCAAAAAGCAAAAAGGTCGTTTTAGCGAAACTGGAAAGAAAGAGTTTTTGAAGGGAACTGGGAAACGGTTTTCTTTTTTCTTGATCGGAAACTATGGGGTATATTTAGTTTTTGTCTGATTTCTCAGATTTTTCTCTCGCCCAACTCTCTGCGCCTAATCGACTCGTTCTCTCTCTCTGTTTATCAGACCCACGGTCTCTTTCAATTAACGGTATTTTTTTTGTTTTAAACCGTGAGGGGTTTCCCTGATTTTAACAAATAGAGAGGAAAAGGGTTATGAATCCAAATACCTAAATTGACAGTAAAAAAAAAAAAGAAGCAAATATCTACAAACATTTTGATAGAAAACCCTAAAACTCAAAACAAAAACGAATCAAATCTAAACCTACCCAACAAAAAAACTCAATTAAAAGTAACATTTCATACCCAAATCTAAAAAATGGAAAAAGAGAAAATTTACCAGCGCCGGTTTCGACGATTCGGGTGGTTGATCCTAACGGTTTCTTTCTGTGCTTGCTGTTCTGATGGTCCAAGTCTGGCCAGGGCAAAATCCCTAATGATACCACCAAAAAAAATATAGAGGGATAATTTGAAACCAAAGCATCCAAAGAAAGAGAATCAACCAATCTAATTTTTTTTAATGGGTAAAAGAAAAAACCCTAGAAAATTAAGTAAGGGGAACTGCCAGTTTTGAATTCAAAAACATAGAAATTGATGATTTAATATTCTAATTCGAATAGGAAAAGCAATGGTAAGGAGTTTCAAACTACAAAAACAGTATTTAAAGAGGAAGGGAGTACGCTGACCTTCAGTACAAAAAAACAGAGACCATACCGGTGGAGGATACGGTGATCTGATGGTGGCAAAGCCTGACTTTCTTCTCAGATTTTTTTTCTATCCACCATCCACGACAGACCGAAGTTCCTTTCTCTATCGTTTTGTTTCTCGGTTCTCCTTTTCTTTCTGGAGCGTATCTGTTTTGGGAAATATGGAGTTTGCGTCTCTGGATTCGCATTTTTTTTTTTTTAAATAAGCGGGTATGGGTTTTTATATAAACGTTTGATGAGTAGGAGTCTCCCCAACGCACCGTACGGTTTTTTTAAGGGAAAATTGTGCACGTGGCAGATTTTTAAATAGCCTTTTTTCCTAACGTGGCAGCACCTGGTTAAAAGGCTTCTGCTATTATATATAGATAGAATATTGACATATGTTCCTAACATGATTCACATATGTCCTAACGGGTCCACGATATGACAGGCATGGAAGAGAGATTCTGGAATTGGGGTCATATTACGATTCAAAACTTGGATCCCTAACCCCACATACCAAAGAAGAGGATGACATAGATGCTAGGTTGTCCACTCTAAACCAAAAACTTGTGGTCCACAGTCTTAGAATCCTAACACTTGAGAATGCTAAACGTGATAGTGAAAGGATGGAAAGAGACGAGTCGGAACATCTCCCTTAAAGGGGGAAGCATGATTTGTTTGATGAGTGGATAAATAGGATAAAGCGCCTTGATGATTTTGTGACCGATAAGCCTAGAGACATGGAAATTGAAGAAGAAGCCACAAATTATATGAATGAAGATCCTATAGTACTGACGCTGAGGGAAGAAGGAACTTACTGGGAGCCACCTGCCATCGTTGAAGCCACGACTGAGTTAAAGAACTGTGCACGGGAGGGAGCTGCCCACCCCATGGAGGACTCTATGAAGAAGGTCAAGACTGTCAAGTTAGTCACTCTTACCAAGAAGATCAAGATTGTCAAGCTAGTCACCCCCGCCAAGAACATTGTTTTTGTCCCTATTGAGTCTATTTCTACTAATATTTCTATTCCTATTAAGTCTGCTTGTGATAGTTCTCCAGTTGAGTCTGATTTAGTTATATCTATTGAGTCTATTGAAAGTTTTTTTCCTTATAATATGATTTCTGATTCTGCTTATTTATTGGCTTTGAATGTTTTTATTTCTGAAATTGGTTAAGAAACTCTTAATAATAAGGAATTAAAACAAGGACACCTAGAACCCATAAAAGAAGAAACCCAACCCATTAACCTAGGAACTGACTTAGCAAGTGGTCTGAGGGACCCAACGTAGCTAAGGCTCTTCTTAGAAAGGAGTTCGAGGACTCGACATAGCAAAGGCTCTGTTTAATACTAAGCTGGAGGTCTGAGGGTCCCGACGTAGCTAAGGCACTGTTTAACACTTAGCAGGAGGTGTGAGGGACCCGACTTAGCTAAGGCTCTTCTTAGGAGAGAGATCGAGGACTCGACGTGGCTAATGATTTGCTTAGTAGGAGGTCTTAAGGTCCCCACTTAGCTAAGGCTCTTCTGATATGCTTTGTAGGAGGTCTGAGGGACCCGACGTAGCTAAGGCTCTTCTTAGGAGAGAATCCGAGGACATGACGTAGCTAAAGATCTGCTTAGTAGGAGGTTTGATGGACCTGACGTAGCTTTGGCTCTTCTTAGCAGAGAGCCTGAGGACTCGACGTGGCTAATGATCTGCTTAGTAGGAGGTCTTAGGGACCCCACTTAGCTAAGGCTCTTCTGATATGATTTGCAGGAGGTCTGTGGGACCCGACGTCGCTAAGGCTCTTCTTAGTAGGGAATTCGAGGACTCGACATAGCGAAGGCTCTGTTTAACACTTAGCAGGAGGTCTGAGGGTCCTGACGTAGCTGAGGCACTGTTTAACACTTAGCAGGAGGTACAAGGGACCCGATGTAGCTAAGGCTCTTTTTAGGAGAGAGTCCGAGGACTGGACGTCTCTAAGGATCTCTGCTTAGCAAAAGGTCTGATGGACCTGACGTAGCTTTGGCTCATCTTAGCAGAGTGTCCGAGGACTCGACGTGGGTAATGATCTGCTTAGTAGGAGGTCTTAGGGACCCCACTTAGCTAAGGCTCTTCTGATATGCTTTGCAGGAGGTTTGAAGGACCCAACGTGGCTAAAGCTCTTCTTAGGAGAGTGATCGAGGACTCGACGTGGCTAATGATCTGCTTTGTAGGAGGTCTTATGGACCCCACTTAGCTAAGGCTCTTCTGATATGCTTTGCTAGAGGTCTGAAGGACCCAACGTGGCTAAAGCTCTTTTTAGGAGAGAGATCGAGGACTTGACATGGCTAATGATCTGCTTTTATAGGAGGTCGTAGGGACCCCACTTAGCTAAGGCTCTTCTGATATGATTTGCAGGAGGTCTGAGGGACCCAACATGGCTATGGCTCTTCTTAGCAGAGAGTCCTAGGACTCGACGTAGATAAGGTTCTGCTTAGTAGGATATCTGAGGGACCCGACATAGCTAAGGCTCTGTTTAACACTTAGTAGGAGGTCTGAGGGACCCAACGTAGCTAAGGCTCTTCTTAGTAGGGAATTCGAGGACTCGACATAGCGAAGGCTCTGTTTAACACTTATCAGGAGGTCTGATGGTCTCGACATAGCTAAGGCACTGTTTAACACTTAGTAGGAGGTGTGAGGGACCCGATGTAGCTAAGGCTCTTCTTGGGAGAGAGTCCGAGGACTGGACGTCTCTAAGGATCTGCTTAGCAGGAGGTCTGCTGGACCTGACGTAGCTTTGGATCATCTTAGCAGAGAGTCCGAGGACTCGACGTCGCTAATGATCTGCTTAGTTGGAGGTCTTATGGACCCCACTTAGCTAAGGCTCTTCTGATATGCTTTGCAGGAGGTCTGAAGGACCTAACGTGGCTAAGGCTCTTCTTTGCAGAGGGTCTGAGGACTCGACGTAGCTAGGGATCTACTTAGCAGGATGTCTAAGGGACCCGACACAGCAAAGGCTCTATTTAACACTTAGTAGTAGGTCTGAGGGACCAAACTTAGCTAAGGCTCTTCTTAGCAGGGAGTTCAAGGACTCGACGTAGCAAAGGCTCTATTTAACACTTAGCAGAAGGTCTGAGGGTCCCGACGTAACTAAGGCTCTGTTTAACACTTAGCTGGAGGTCTGAGGGACCCGACGTACCTAATGCTCTATTTAATACATAGCAGGAGGTCAGAGGGACCCGACGTAGCTAAGGCTCTTCTTAGCAGAGAGTCCGAAGACTCGACGTAGCTAAGGATCTGCTTAGCAGGTGGTCTGAGGGACCCAACGTTGCTAAGGCATTGTTTAACACTTAGCCGGAGATCTAAGGGACCCGAAGTAGCTAAGGCACTTCTTTGCAGAGAGTCCGACGACTTGACATAGGTTAGGATCTGCTTAGTAGGAGGTCTGAGGGACCCGACGTAGCTAAGGCTCTGTTTAACACTTAGCAGGAGCTCTGAAGGACCCGACGTAGTTAAGGCTCTTTTTAGCAGAGAGTCCGAGGACTCGACATTGCTAAGGATCTGCTTAGCCGGAGGCCTGCGGGTCTCGACGTTGCTAATGCACTCTTTAACCCTTAGCAGGAGGTGTGAGGGACCCGACGTAGCTAAGGCTCTTCTTAGGAAAGTGTCTGAGGACTTGACGTAGCTAAGGATCTGCTTAGCAGTAGGTCTGATGGACCTGACGTAGCTAAGGCTCTTCTTAGCAGAGAGATCGAGGACTCAACATAGCTAAGGATCTACTTAGCAGTAGGTCTGAAGGACCCGACGTGGCTAATGCTCTTCTTAGAAGAGAGTCCGAGGATTCGACGAAGCTAAGGAATTTTAGTAGGAGGTCTGAGGGACCCAACGTAGCTAAGGCTCTTCTTAGCAAAGAGTCTGAGGACTCGACGTAGCCAGGATCTGCTTAGCAGTCGATTTGAGGGACCCGATGTAGCTAAGGCTCTTCTTAGCAGATTGTCCAAGGACTTGTCGTAGCTAAGGATTTGCTTCACAGGAGGTTTGTGGGACTCGACATAGCCAAGGTTCTTCGTTGCAGGGAGTCCAAGGACTTGACGTAGCTAAAGATATGATTAGTAGGAGGTCTGAGGGACCCGACGCAGCCAAGGCTCAGTTTAACACTTAGCAAGAGGTCTGAAGGACTAGACGTCGCTAAGGATCTGTTTAACACTTAGCAGGAGGTCTTAGGGACTCGACGTAGCTAAGGCTCTTCTTAGCAGAGAGTCCAAGGACTCAACGTAGCTAAAGATCTGCTTAGTAGGAGGTCTGAGGGACCCGACATAGCTAGGGCTCTATTTAACACTTAGCCGCAGGTCTGAAGGACCCGACGTTACTAAAGGTCTTCTTAGTAGAGAGTCCTAGGACTCGACGTAGCTAAGGATCTGCTTACCAGGACGTCTGAGGGACCCAACGTAGCTAATGCTGTGTTTAACACTTAGCAGTAGATCTGATGTACCCGGCGTAAATAAGGCTTTTCTTAACAGAGAGTCCGAGGACTCGACGTAGCTAAGGATCTACTTAGTAAGAAGTTTGAGGGTCCCGACGAAGCTAAGGATCTTCTTAACACTTAGCAGGAGGTCTGAGGGACTCGACGTAGCTATGGCTCTTCTTTGCAAAAATTCTATGGACTGGATGTACCTACGGATCTGCTTTGCAGGACGTGTAAGGGACCCGAAGTAGCTAAGGCGTTTTTTAACACTTTGCAGAAGGTTTGAAGGACCCGAAGTAGCTTAGGCTCTTCTTAGTAGAGAGTCCGAGGACTCGATGTTGTTATGGATTTGCTTAGTAGGAGGTCTGAGGAACCCGACGTAGCTAAGGCTCTTCTTTGCAAAAAGTCCGAGGACTCGATGTACCTATGGATCTGCTTTGCAGGACGTGTGAGGGACCCGATGTAGCTAAGGCGTTGTTTAACACTTAGCAGGAGGTTTGAAGGACCCGAAGTAGCTTAGGCTCTTCTTACCAGAGATTCCATGGACTCGACGTAGCTACGGATCTGCTCAGTAGGAGGTCTGAGGGACTCGACGCGGCTAAAGCTCTTCTTAGTAGGGAGTCCGAGGACTCGACGAAGTTAAGGATCTGCTTAGCAGGAGGTCTGAGGGACCCGACGCTGCTAAGGCTCTATTTAACACTTAGCAAGAGCTCTGAAGGACTCGACGTTCCTAAGGATCTGCTTAGTTGGAGGTCTAAGGGACCCGACGTAGCTATGGCTTTGTATAACACATTGCAGGAGGTCTAAGGGACCCGACGTAGCTAAGGGTTTTCTTAGCAGAGAGTCTGAGGATTCGACGAAGCTAAGGAATTACGTAGCAGGAGGTCTGAGGGACTCGACATAGCTAAGGCTCTTCTTAGCAGAGTGTCCGAGGACTCGACGTAGCTAAGGATCTAACGTAGCTAAGTCCATTTTTGGTTGAGAGTCCGAGGACTCGACGTAGCTATGGATCTGCTTAGCAGGAGGTCTGTGGGACTCGACGTAGCTAAGGCCCTTCTTAGTAGGGAGTCCAAGGACTCGACACAGCTAAAGATCTGTTTAGTAGGAGGTCTGAGGGACCCGACGCTGCCAAGGCTCAGTTTAACACTTAGCAAGAGAGTTCGAGGACTCGACGTAGCTAAGGAGCTGCTTAACACAAGGTCTGAGCGACCCGACGTGGCTAAGGATCTGTTTAACACTTAGCAGGAGGTTTGAGGGACGCGTTGTTGCTAAGGTTCTTCTTAGCAGAAAGTCCGAGGACTCGACGTAGCTATGGATCTACTTAGTAGGAGGTCTGAGGGACCCGACATGGCTAAGGTTCTGTTTAACACATAGCAGGAGGTTTGAGGGACTCTACGTAACTAAGGTACTTTTAGCAGGGAGTCTGAGGACTGGACGTAGCTGAGGATCTGCTTAGCAGGAGGTCTGAGGGACTTGAAGTAGCTAAGGCTCTTCTTAGCAGAGTGTCCGAGGACTCGACGTAGCTAACGATCTGCTTAGCAGTAGGTCTGAGGGACCCGACGTAGCTAAGGCTCTTCTTATCAGATTGTCCGAGGACTCGACGTAGCTATGGATTTGCTTAGCAAGAGGTCTGTGGGTCTCGACGTAGCTAAGGCCCTACATAGAAGCGAGTCCAAGGACTCGACATAGCTAAAGATCTGTTTCGTAGGAGGTCTAAGGGACCCGATGCAGACAAGGCTTAGTTTAACACTTAGCAAGAAAGTCCGAGGACTCGACGTAGTTAAGGAGCTGCTTAACAGGAGGTCTGAGCGACCCGACGTAGCTAAGGATCTGTTTATCACTTAGCAAGAGGTCTGAGGGACGCGTCGTAGCTAAGGTTCTTCTTAGCAGAAAGTCCGAGGACTCGACGTAGCTAAGGATCTGCTTAGTAGGAGGTCTGAGGGACCCGACGTAGCTAAGGTTCTTTTAACACATAGCTGTAGGTCTGAGGGACCTAACGTAACTAAGGCACTTGTAGCGGGGAGTCTTAGGGACCTGACGAAGCTAAGGCTCAGTTTAACAATTAGCAAGAGGTCTGAAGAACCTGACGTAGCTAAGGCTCTTCTTAGCAAATAATCCAAGGACTCGACGTAGCTAAAGACATGCTTAGCAGGGGGTTTGAGGGACCCGATGTAGCTAAAGCTCTGTTTAACACTTACCAAGAGGTCTGGGGGACCCGACATAGCTATGGCTTTTCTTAGTAGGGTGTCCGAGGACTCGACGTAGTTAAAGATTTTCTTAGCAGGAGGTCTTAGGGACCCGGCGCTGCTAAGGCTCTATTTAACACGTAGCAAGAGGTCTGAAGGACTCGACACAGCTAAGGATCTTTTTAGCAGCAGGTCCGAGGGACCCGACGTAACTAAGGCTCTTCTTAGTAGAGAGTCTGAGGACTCGACATAGCTAAGGATCTGCATAGCATTAGGTCTAATGGATACGACATAGCTAAGGCTCTTTTTAACACTTAGCAGGAGGTTTGGGGGACCCAACGTACCTACGGCTCTTCTTAGCAGAGAGTCCGAGGACTCGACGTAGCTAAGGATCTGCTTAGCAGGAGGTCTGAGTGACCCGACGTAGCTAAGGCTCTATTTAAGGCATTGCAGGAGGTCTGAGGGACCCGACGTAAATAAGGCACTTCTTAGCAGGGAGTCCGAGGATTTGAGGGAGCTAAGGATCTGCTTAGCAGTAGGTCTGAGAGACCCGACGAAGCTAAGGCACTTCGTAGCAGAGAGTACGAGGACTCGACGTAAGTAAGGATCTTCTTAGCAGGTGGTCTGAAGGACTAGACGTAGTAAGGCTTTTCTTAGCCGAGAGTCAGAGGACTCGATTTAGCAAAGGATCTGCATAGCAGGTGGTCTGAGGGACCTGACCGAGCTAAGGCTCTGTTGAACACTTAGCAGGAGGTCTGGGGGACCCGACGTAGTAACGGCTCTTCTTAGCAGGGAGTCCGAGGACTCGACGTAGTTAAGGATTTGCTTAGTATGTGGTCTGTCGGACCCGACACTGCTAAAGCTCTGTTTAACACTTAGCAAGAGGTCTGAAGGACTCGACGTAGCTAAGGATCCGCTTAGCAAAAGGTCTGTGGGACCCGACGTAGCTAAGGCTCTTCTTACCAGATAGTCCGAGGACTCGACGTAGCTAAGGATCTGCTTAGCAGGAGGTTTGAGGTACCTGACGTAGCTAAGGCTCCTCTTAGTGGAGAGTTCGAGGACTCAACGTAGCTGGGTATCTGCTTAGCAGGAGGTCTATGGGACCCGACGTAGCTAAGGCTCTGTTGAACACTTAGTAGGAGGTCTGAGGGACCTGACGTAGCTAAGGCTTTGTTTAATACTTAGTAGGAGGTCTAAGGGACCCGACGCAGCTAAGACTCTTCTTAGCAGAGAGTCCGACAACTTGACGTAGCTAAGGATCTGCTTAGCTAGTGGTCTAAGGGACCAGACGTAGCTAGGGCTCTTTTTAGCGAAGAGTCCGAGGACTCAACGTAGCTCGGTATCTGCTTAGCAGGAGGTCTATGGGACCCGACGTAGCTAAGGCTCTGTTTAACACTTTGCAGGAGGCCTGAGGGACCCAATGTAGCTAAGGCTCTTCTTATCAGAGAGTCCGAAGACTCGACAGCTAAGGATCTGCCTAGCAGGAGGTCTGAGGGACCCAACGTGGCTAAGGCACTGTTTAACACTTAGCAGGAGGTCTAAGGGACCCGAAGTAGCTAAGAAACTTCTTTGTAGAGAGTCTGACGACTCGACGTAGCTAAGGATCTCCTTAGTAGGAGGTCTGAGGAACCCGACGTAGCTAACGCTTTGTTTAACACTTAGCAGGAGGTCTGAGGGACCCGATGTAGCTAAGGCTCTGTTTCACACTTAGTAGGAGGTCCGAGGGGCCAGACATCGCTAAGGCTCTTCTTAGCAGAGAGTTCGAGGACTCGACATAGATATGGATCTACTTAACAGGAGGTCTAGGGGATCCGACGTAGTTAAGGCTCTGTTTAACACTTAGTAGGAGGTCTGTGGGACTCGATGTAGCGATGGCTCTTCTTAGAAGAGAGTCCGAGGACTTGACATTGCTAAGGATTTGCTTAGCAGGAGGTCTAACGGACCCGACGCAGCTAAGGCTCTATTTAACACTTAGCAAGAGGTCTGAAGGACTCAACGTAGCTAAGGATTCTAAGAAGGAGGTCCTAGGGACCCAACGTAGCTAAGGCTCTCTTTCACACTTAGTAGGTGTTCTGAGGGGCCCGACGTGGCTAGGACTCTTCTTAGTAGAGAGTCCGAGGACTCGACGTAGATATGGATCTACTTAGTAGGAGGTCTGGGGGATCCAACGTAGTTAAGGCTTTGTTTAACACTTAGTAGGAGGTCTGTGGGACTCAACGTAGCGATGGCTCTTCTTAGAAGAGAGTCCGAGGACTTGACGTTGCTAAGGATTTGCTTAGCAGGAGGTCTGACGGACCCGACGCAGCTAAGGCTCTATTTAACACTTAGCAAGAGGTCTGAAGGACTCAACGTAGCTAAGGATTCTAAGAAGGAGGTCCGAGGGACCCAACGTAGCTAAGGCTCTCTTTCACACTTAGTAGGTGGTTTGAGGTGCCCGACGTGGCTAGGACTCTTCTTAGTAGAGAGTCCGAGGACTCGACGTAGATATGGATCTACTTAGTAGGAGGTCTGGGGGATCCAACGTAGTTAAGGCTTTGTTTAACACTTAGTAGGAGGTCTGTGGGACTCAACGTAGCGATGGCTCTTCTTAGAAGAGAGTCCGAGGACTTGACGTTGCTAAGGATTTATTAGCAGGAGGTCTGACGGACCCGACGCAGCTAAGGCTCTGTTTAACACTTAGCAAGAGGTCTGAAGGACTCAACGTAGCTAAGGATTCTAAGAAGGAGGTCTGAGGGACCCAACGTAGCTAAGGCTTTCTTTCACACTTAGTAGGAGGTTTGAGGGGCCCGACGTGGCTAGGACTCTTCTTAGTAGAGAGTCCAATGACTCGACGTAGTTAAGGATTTGCTAAGCAAGAGGTCTGAGGGACCCGACGTAGCTAAGGCTCTTCTTAGCAGGGAGTCTGAGGACTCAACGTAGCTAAGGAATTGCTTAGCAGGAGGTCTGAGGGACCCGACATAGCCAAGGCTCTGTTTAACAGTTAGCAGGAGGTTTGAGGGACTCGACGTAACTAAGGCTCTTCTTAGCAGAGAGGCCGAGGGCTCGACGTAGCTAAGGATCTGCTTAGCAGGAGGTCTAAGGGACTCGACGTTGCTAAGGCTCTATTTAACACTTAACAGGAGGTCTGAGGGGCCCAGCGTAGCTAAGGCTCCTCTTAGTAGGGAGTCCGAGGAGTCGACGTAGCTAAGGATTGCTTAGCAGGAGGTCTGAGGGACCCGATGCAGATAAGGCTCTGTTTAACTCTTGGTAAGAGGTCTGAAGGACTCAACGTAGACAAGGCTCTGTTTAACATTTAGCAAGAGGTCTGATGGACTCAACTTAGCTAAGGATTTACTTAGAAGGAGGTCCGAGGGACCCGACGTAGCTAAGGCTCTGTTTCACACATAGTAGGAGGTCTGAAGGACCCGCCGTAGCGAAGGCTCTTCTTTGCAGAGAGTCCAAGGACTCGACCTAGCTATGGTTCTGCATAGCAAGAGGTCTGAGGGACCCGACGTATGCAAGGCTCTTCTTAGCAGAGAGTCCGACGACACGACGTAGCTAAAGATTGCTTAGCAGGAGGTCTGAGGGACCCGACGCAGATAAGGCTCTGTTTAACACTTAGCAAGAGGTCTGAAGGACTCAACGTAGATAAGAATTTGCTTAGCAGGAGGTCTGAGGGACCCGACGTAGTTAAGGCTCTGTTTAACACTTAGCAGGAGGTTTGAAGGACCCGACCTAGTTAATGCTCTTCTTAGCAGAGAGTCCGAGGACTCAACGTAGCTAAGGATCTGCTTAGAAGTAGGTCTGAGGGACCCGACGAAGCTAGGGCTCTATTTAACACTTAGTAGGAGGTCTGAGGGACCCGACGTAGCTAAGGCTCTTTTTAGCAGAGAGTCCAAGGTCTCGATGTAGCTAAGGATCTGCTTAGCAGGAGGTCTGAGGGACCCGACGTAGCTAAGGCTCTTCTTAGCAGAGAGTCTGAGGACTCGACGTAGCTAAGGATCTGCTTAGCAGTAGTTCTGAGGGACACGACGCAACTAAGGCTCTGTTTAACACTTTGCAAGAGGTCCGAAGGAGACAACGTAGCTAAGGATTTGCTTAGAAGGAGGTCTAAGGTACCCGACGTAGCTAAGGCTCTTCTTAGTAGAGAATCCGAGGACTCGACGTAGCTAAGAATCTTCTTAGCAGGAGGTCTGAGGGATCCGACATTGCTAAGGCTCTGTTTAACACTTAGTAGGAGGACTGAGGGACCCAACGTAGCTAAGACTCTTCTTAGCAGATAGTCCGAGGACTTGACGTAGCTAAGGATCTGCTTAGCAAGAAGTCTAAGCGACCCGACCTAGCAAAGGCTCTTCTTAGCAGAGAGACTGAGGACTCAACGTAGCTAAGGATCTTGCTTCGAAGGAGGTCTGAGGGACCCGATGTAGCTAAGGCTCTGTTTAACACTTAGTAGGAGGTTTGAAAGACCCGACGTAGCTAACACTTTTCTTAGAAGATAGTCCGAGGACTCAACGTAGCTAAGGATCTGCTTAGCAAGATGTCTGAGGGACTCGACATAGCTAAGGCTCTTCTTAGCAAAGTGTCCGAGGACTCGACGTAGTGAAGGATTTACTTAGCGGGAGGTTTGAGGGACCCGACACAGGTAAGGCTTTATTTAACACTTAGCAAGAGGTCTAAAGGACACAACGTAGCGAAGAATTCGCTTAGAATAAGGTCCAAGGGACCCAACGTAGCTAAGGCTCTGTTTAACACTTAGCAGGAGGTTTGAGGGACCCGACGTAACTAAGGCTCTTCTTAGCAGAGAGACTGAGGACTCGACGTAGCTAAGGAACTGCTTAGCAAGAAGTCTGAGAGACCAAACATTGCTAAGAATCTGTTTAACACTTAACAGGAGGTCTGAGGGACTCGACGTAGCTAAGTCTATTTTTGGCAGAGAGTCCGAGGACTCGATGTAGCTAAGGATCTGCCTAACAGGAAGTCTGAGCAATCCGACGTAGCTATGGCTCTTCCTAGCAGAGAGCCCGAGGACACGACGTAGCTAAGGATCTTCTTTGCAGGAGTCCTAAGGGACCCGACGTAGCTAAGGCCCGTCTTAACAGAGAGTCCGAGGACTTGACGCAGCTACAGATCTGCTTAGCAGGAGTTCTGAGGGACCCGACGCAGTTAAGGCTCTGTTTAACACTTAGCAAGAAATATGAAGGACTCAACGTAGCTAAGGATTTGCTTAGCAGAAGGGCTAAAGGACCAGACGTAGCTAAGGCTGTTCTTAGCAGAGAGTCCGTGGACTTGATGTAGCTAAGGATCTACTTAGCAAGATGTCTAAGCGACACAACCTAGTAAAGGCGCTTCTTAGCAAAGAAACCAAGGACTCAACGTAGCTAAGGATCTGCTTAGAAGGAGGTCTGAGCGACCCGACGTAGCTAATGCTCTATTTAACACTTAGTAAAAGGTTTGAAGGACCCGACGTAGCTAACACTCTTCTTAGCAAATAGTCCGAGGACTCGAAGAAGGTAAGGATCTGCCTAGCAAGAGGTCTGAGGGACCAGACATTGCAAAGGCTCTTCTTGGCAGAGAGTCCGAGGACTCGACGTAGCTAAGGATCTGCTTAACTGGAGGTTTGAGGGACCCGAAGCAGCTAAGCCTCTATTTAACACTTAGCAAGAGGTATAAAGGATACAACCTAGCGAAGGATTTTCTTAGAAGGAGGTCCAAGTGACCCAACGTTGCTAAGGCTCTGTTAACACTTAGCAGGAGGTTTGAGGGACCCGACGTAACTATGGCTCTTCTTCGCAGAGAGTCCTAGGACTCGATGTAGCTAAGGATTTGCTTACCAAGAGGTCTAAGGGACCTGACGTAGCTAAGGTTGTTCTTAGCAGATAGTCCGAGGGCTCGACGTAGCTAAGGATCTGCTTAGTAGGAGGTATGATGGACCTGACATTGCTAAGGCTCTGTTTAACACTTAGCAGGAGGTCTGAGGGAGCCGACGTAGCTAAGGCTCTTCTTAGTAGAGAATCCGAGGACTCAACGTAGCTAAGGATCTGCTTAATAGGAGGTCCGAGGGACCCGACTTTGCTAAGGCTCTATTTAACACTTAGCACGAGGTCTAAGGGACCCGACGTAGCTAAGGTTCTTCTTCGCAGAGAGTCCGAGGACTCGACCTGGCTATGATCTGCTTAGAAGGAGGTCTGAGGGACCCGACATAGATAAGGCTCTGTATAAACACTTAGCCGGAGGTTTGAAAGACCCAATGTAGCTAAGGCTCTTCTTAGCAGAGAGTCCGAGGACTCGACGTAGCTAAGGATCTATTTAGCGAGAGGTCTGAAGGACCCGACATAGCTAAGGCTCTTCTTAGCAGAGAGTCCAAGGACGCGACGTTGCTAAGGATCTGCTTAGCTGGAGGTTTGAGGGACCCGACGCAGCTAAGGCTCTATTTAATACTTAGCAAGAGGTCTAAAGGAAACAACGCAGCGAAGGATTTGCTTAGAAGGAGGTCCAAGGGACCCAATGTAGCTAAGCTCTATTCAACACCTAGTAGGAGGTTTGAGGGACCCGACGTAACTAAGGCTCTTCTTAGCAGAGAGACTGAGGACTCGACGTAGCTAAGGATCTTCTTAGCAAGAAGTCTGAGGGACCCAACGTAGCTAAGGGTCTGTTTAACATTTAACAGGAGGTTTGAGGGACCCGACATAGCTAAGTCTGTTTTTGGCAGAGAGTCCGAGGATTCGACGTAGCTAGGATCTGCCTAACAGGAATTCTGAGCGATCCGACGTAGATATGGCTCTTCCTAGCAGAGAGTCCGAGGACTCGATGTAGCTGAGGATTTGTTTAGCAGGAGTCCTGAGGGACCCGACATAGCTAAGACCCTTCTTAACAGAGAGTCCGAGGACTCGACGCAGCTAAGGCTCTATTTAACACTTAGCAAGAGGTCTGAAGGACTCAACGTAGCTAAGGATTTGCTTAGCAGGAAGGGTAAGGGACCCGACGTAGCTAAGGCTCTTCTTAGCGGAGAGTCCGAGGACTCAACGCAGCTAAGGATCTGCTTAGCAGGAGGTCTGAGGGACCCGACGTTTCTAAGGCTCTATTTCACTCTCAGTAGGAGGTCTAAGGGACCCGACATAGCTAAGGCTCCTCTTAGCAGAGAGTCCGAGGACTCGATGTAGCTAAGGATCTAATTAGTAAGATGTCTAAGCGACCCGACCTAGTAAAGGCTTTTCTTAGCAGAGAGACCGAGGACTCAACGTTGCTAAGGATCTGCTTAGAAGGAGGTCTGACCGACCCGACATAGCTAATGCTCTATTTAATACTTAGCAGGAGGTCTGAAGGACCCGACGTAGCTAACACTATTCTTAGCAGATAGTCCGAGGACTCGAAGAAGGTAAGGATCTGCTTAGCAAGAGGTCTGAGGGACCGAACGTAGCTAAGGCTCTTCTTAGCAGATAGTCCGAGGACTCGACGTAGCTAAGGATCTGCTTAGTAGGAGGTCTGAGGTACCCGACGTAGCTAAGGTTGTGTTAGGATATGTGCCCTTAAATCCTATTGTATGATGTTATGTATGATATTATGTATGACATTATGTGAGAAATGATGTATGACTTAATATTGTATTTAATAAAGTTGTTTTATTCTTATCTAAAATAATGGTAATATGAATATTCGGACATTATCAAATAGTCCTTGAGATGCATAGTATGTGATTTATGTGATTTAGTCACAGAAGATATAGATCACAAGTTCTTTGTAAACTCAGAATTTTGGTTCGTAGTCGGTGATGAAATTGGGCATTTCATCTGCGAAGACTATAACATATTAACTACGATGATTTGTCTTGATCATGGAAGTGGTGACTTCTAGTTAATATGTTGATATGTTTTAAGAGTTAAGACATATTGAACTGGACCGCTGTGAGATTTATTATTCTCCTAACGACTGTCAATTGAATAATAAATCTCACGACTTGTATTCACTTGAATAATGGACCTGATCATGAAATGTAGGTTGCTTTGATATATCAGGAGTGAGATCTAACAGAGAGTCCGAGGACTTAACGCAGCTACAGATCTGCTTAGCAGGAGTTCTGAGGGACCCGACGCAGGTAAGGTTCTGTTTAACACTTAGCAAGAGGTTTGAAGGACTCAACGTAGCTAAGGATTTGCTTAGCAGAAAGGCTAAGGGACCCGACGTAGCTAAGGCTCATCTTAGCAGAGAGTCCGAGGACTCGACGTAGCTAAGGATCTGTTTAGCGGGAGGTCTGAGGGACCCGACGTAGATAAGGCTCTTCTTAGCAGAGAATCCGAGGACCCGACGCAGCTAAGGCTCTGTTTAACACTTAGCGAGAGGTTTGAAGGACCCGACGTAACTAAGGCTCCTCTTCGCAGAGAGTCCGAGGACTCGACGTAGCTAAGGATCCGGTTACCAGGAGGTCTGAGGGACTCGACGTAGCTAAGGTTGTTCTTAGCAGATAGTCCGAGGACTCGACGTAGCTAAGGATCTGCTTAACAGGAGGTCCTAGGGACCCGACTTTGCTAAGGCTCTGTTTAACACATACCACGAGGTCTAAGGGACCAGACGTTGCTAACGTTCTTCTTCGCTGAGAGTCCGAGGACTTGACGTAGCTAAGGATCTGCTTAGAAGGAGGTTTGAGGGACCCGACGTAGCTAAGGCTCTGTATAACACCTAGCCAGAGGTTTGAAGGACCCGACGTAGCTAAGGCTCTTCTTAGCAGAGAGTCCGAGGACTCGATGTAGCTAAGGATCGGTTTAGCGGTAGGTCTGAAGGACTCGGCGTAGCTAAGGCTCTTCTTAGCAGAGAGTCCGAGGACGCGACGTAGCAAAGGATCTACTTAGCTGGACGATTGAGGGACCCGACGCAGCTAAGGCTCTATTTAACACTTAGCAAGAGGTCTAAAGGACACAACGTAGCAAAGAATTTGCTTAGAAAGAGGCCCAAGGGACCCAACGTAGCTAAGGCTCTGTTTAACTCCTAGTAGGAGGTTAGAGGGACCCGACGTAACTATGGCTCTTCTTAGCAGAGAGACTGAGGTCTCGACGTAGCTAAGGATCTGCTTAGCAAGAAGTCTGAAGGACCCAACGTAGCTAAGAATCTGCTTAGTAGGTGGTCTAATCGACCCGACGTTGCTAAGGCCTTGTTTAACACTTACCAGGAGGTCTGAGGGACCCGACGTAGCAAAGGCTCTTCTTAGCAGAGAATCCGAGGACTCGACGTAGCTAAGAATCTGCTTAATAGGAGGTCCGAAGGAACCGACTTTGCTAAGGCTCTATTTAACACATAGCACGAGGTCTAAGGGGCCCGACGTAGCTTAGGTTCTTCTTCGCAGAGAGTCTGAGGACTCGACGTAGCAAAGGATCTGCTTAAAAGGAGGTTTGAGGGACCCGACGTAGCTAAGGCTTTGTATAAACACCTAACCGAAGGTTTGAAAGACCCAACGTAGCTAAGGCTCTTCTTAGCAGAGAATCCGAGGACGCGAAGTAGCTAAGGATCTGCTTAGCTGGAGGTTTGAGGGACCCGACGCAGCTAAGGCTCTATTTAATACTTAGCAATAGGTCTAAAGGACACAACGTAGCGGAGGACTTGCTTAGAAGGAGGTCCAAAGGACCCAACGTAGCTAAGGCTCTGTTTAACACCTAGCAGGAGGTTTGAGGGACCTGATGTAACTAAGGCTCTTCTTAGCAGAGAGACCGAGGACTCGATGTAGCTAAGGATTTGCTTAGCAAGAAGTCTGAGGGACCAAACCAGAAGGTCTGAGGGACCCTACGTAGCTAAGTCTATTTTTAGCAGAGAGTCCGAGGACTCGACGTTGCTACGGATCTGCCTAACAGGAAGTTTGAGCGATCCGACATGCATATGGCTCTTCCTAGCAGGGAGTCCGAGGACTCGACATAGCTAAGGATCTGCTAAGCAGGAGTCCTGAGGGACCCGACATTGCTAAGGCCCTTCTTAACAGAGACTCCGAGGACTCGACGCAGCTACGGATCTGCTTAGCAGGAGTTCTGAGGGACCTGACGCAGGTAAGGCTCTGTTTAACACTTAGCAAGATGTCTGAAGGACTCAACGTAGCTAAAGATTTGCCTAGCAGAAAGGCTAAGGGACCCGACGTAGCTAAGGCTCTTCTTAGCAGAGAGTCCGAGGACTCGACGTATCTAAGGATCTGTTTAGCGGGAGGTCTGAAGGACCCGACATAGATAAGGCTCTTCTTAGCAGAGAGTCCGAGGACCCGACGTAGCTAAGGATTTATTTAGTAGGAGGCTTGAGGGACCCGATGTAGCTAAGGCTCTGTTTAACACTTAGCAGGAGGTTTGAGGGACCCGACGTAACTAAGGCTCTTCTTCGCAGAGAGTCCGAGGACTCGACGTAGCTAAGGATCCGGTTACCAGGAGGTCTAAGGGACTCGACGTAGCTAAGGTTGTTCTTAGCAGATAGTCCGAGGACTCGACGTAGCTAAGGATCTGCTTAGCAGGAGGTCCGAGGAACCCGACTTTGCTAAGGCTCTGTTTAACACTTACCACGAGGTCTAAGGGGCCCGACGTTGCTAAGGTTCTTCTTCGCTGAGAGTCCGAGGACTCGACCTAGCTAAGGATCTTCTTAGAAGGAGGTCAGAGGGACCCGACGTAGCAAAGGCTTTGTATAACACTTAGCCGGAGGTTTGAAAGACCCAACGTAGCTAAGGCTCTTCTTAGCAGAGAGTCCGAGGACGCGACGTAGCAAAGGATCTGCTTAGCTGGAGGTTTGAGGGACCCGACGCAACTAAGGCTCTACTTAGCAGAGAGTCTTAGGACTCGACGTAGCTAAGGATCTGTTTACCAGGAGGTTTGAGGGACCCGACGTAGCTAAGGTTGTTCTTAGCAGATAGTCCGAGGACTCGACGTAGCTAAGGATTTATTTAGCAGGAGGCTTGAGGGGGCAGCTAAGGCTCTGTTTAACACTTAGCAGGAGGTTTGAGGGACCCGACGTAACTAAGGCTCTTCTTCGCAGAGAGTCCGAGGACTCGACGTAGCTAAGGATCCGGTTACCAGGAAGTCTGAGGGACTCGACGTAGCTAAGGTTGTTCTTAGCAGATAGTCCGAGGACTCGACGTAGCTAAGGATCTGTTTAACAGGAGGTCCGAGGAACCCGACTTTGCTAAGGCTCTGTTTAACATTTACCACGAGGTCTAAGGGACCCGACGTTGCTAAGGTTCTTCTTCGCTGAGAGTCCGAGGACTCGACCTAGCTAAGGATCTTCTTAGAAGGAGGTCTGAGGGACCCGACATAGCAAAGGCTTTATATAACACTTAGCTAGAGGTTTGAAAGACCCAACGTAGCTAAGGCTCTTCTTAGCAGAGAGTCCGAGGACGCGACGTAGCAAAGGATCTGCTTAGCTGGAGGTTTGAGGGACCCGACGCAGCTAAGGCTCTACTTAGCAGAGAGTCTAAGGACTTGACGTAGCAAAGGATCTGTTTACGAGGAGGTCTGAGGGACCCGACGTAGCTAAGGTTGTTCTTAGCAGATAGTCTGAGGACTCGACGTAGCTAAGGATCTGCTTAGAAAGAGGTTTGAGCGACCCGACGTAGCTAAGGCTCTACTTAGCAAAGAGTCCGAGGACTCGACGAAGCTAAGGATCTGTTTCGCGGGAGGTCTGAAGGACTTGACGTAGCTAAGGCTCTACTTAGCAGAGAGTCCAAGGACTCGACGTAGCTAAGGATTTGTTTAGCGGGAGGTCTGAAGGACCCGACGTAGATAAGCCTCTTCTTAGCAGAGAGTCCGAGGACACGACGTAGCTAAGGATTTATTTAGCAGGAGGCTTGAGGGACCCGACGCAGCTAAGGCTCTGTTTAACACTTAGCAGGAGGTTTGAGGGACCCGACGTCACTAAGGCTCTTCTTCGCAGAGAGTCCGAGGACTCGACGTAGCTAAGGATCTGCTTACTAGGAGGTCTGATGGACCCGACGTTGCTAAGGCTCTGTTTAACACTTAGCAGGAGGTCTAAGGGACCCGACGTAGCTAAGGCTCTTCTTAGCAGAGAATCCGAGGACTCGACGTAGCTAAGGATCTGCTTAACAGGAGGTCTGAGGGACCCGACTTTGCTAAGGCTCTGTTTAACACCTAGCATGAGGTCTAAGGGACCTGACGTAGCTAAGGTTCTTCTTCGCAGAAAGTCTGAGGACTCGACGTAGTTAAGGATCTACTTAGAAGGAGGTCTGAGGGACCCGACGTAGCTAAGGCTCTTTATAACACTTAGCCGGAGGTTTGAAACACCCAACGTAGCTATGGCTCTTCTTAGCAGAGAGTCCGAGGACTCGACGTAGCTAAAGATCTGTTTAGCGGGAGGTCTGAAGGACCCGACGTAGCTAAGGCTCTTCTTAGCAGAAAGTCCAAAGAAGCGACATAGCAAAGGATCTGCTTAACTGGAGGTTTGAGGGACCCGACGCAGCTAAGGCTCTATTTAACACTTAGCAAGAGGTCTAAAGGACACAACGTAGCGAAGGATTTGCTTAGAAGGAGGTCTGAGGGACCCAACGTATCAAAGGCTTTATTTAACACCTAGCAGGAGGTTTGAGGGACCCGATGTAACTAAGGCTCTTCTTAGCAGAGAGACTGAGGACTCGACGTTGCTAAGGATTTCCTTAGCAAGAAGTCTGAGGGACCCAACGTAGCTAATGATCTGTTTAACACTTCACAGGAGTTCTGAGGGACCCGACGTAGGTAAATCTATTTTTGGCAGAGAGTCCGAGGACTCGACGTACCTAAGGATCTGCCTAACAGGAAGTCTGAGCGATCCGACGTAGATATGGCTCTTCCCAGCAGAGAGTCCTGAGGGACCCGACATAGCTAAGGCCCTTCTTAACAGAGAGTCCGAGGACTTGACGCAGCTACGGATCAGCTTAGCAGGAGTTCTGAGGGACCCGACGCAGCTATGGCTCTGTTTAACACTTAGCAAGAGGTCTGAAGGACTCAACGTAGCTAAGAATTTGCTTAGTAGGAGGGCTAAGGGACCTTACGTAGCTAAGGCTCTTCTTAGCAGAGAGTCCGAGGTCTCGACGTAGCTAAGAATCTACTTAGGAGGAGGTCTGTGGGACCCGACGTAGATAAGGCTTTGTATAACACATAGCCGGAGGTCTGAAGGACCCGACATACCTAAGGCTCTACTTAGCAGAGAGTCCGAGGACACGACGTAGCTATGGATTTATTTCGCTGGAGGCTTGAGGGACCCGATGCAGCTAAGGCTCTGTTTAACACTTAGCAGGAGGTTTGAGGGACCAGGCGTAACTAAGGCCCTTCTTCGCAGAGTGTCCGAGGACACGACGTAGCTAAGGATCTGCTTACCAGGAGGTCTGAGTGACCCGACGTTGCTAAGGCTCTGTTTAACACTTGGCAGGAGGTCTGAGGGACCCGACGTAGCTAAGGCTCTTCTTAGCAGAGAATCCGAGGACTCGACGTAGCTAAGGATCTGCTTAACAGAAGGTCCGAGGGACCCGACTTTGCTAAGGCTCTGTTTAACACTTAGCACGAGGCCTAAGGGACCCGAAGTAGCTAAGGTTCTTCTTCACAGAGAGTCCGAGGACTCGACGTAGCTAAGGATCTGCTTAGAAGGAGGTCTGAGGGACCCGACATTGCTAAGGCTTTGTATAACACTTAGCCGGAAGGTTTGAATGACCCGACGTAGCTAAGGCTCTTCTTAGCAGAGAGTCCGAGGACTCGATGTATTAAAGGATCTATTTAGTAGGAGGTCTGAAGGACCCGACGTAGCAAAGGATCTGCTTAGTAGGAGGTTTGAAGGACCCGACGCAGCTAAGGCTTTATTTAACACTTAGCAAGAGGTCTGAAGGACTCACCGTAGCTAAGGATTTGCTTAGCAGGAGGTCTGAGGGACCCGACGTAGCTAAGGCTCTTCTTAGGAGAGAGTCCGAGGACTCAACGTAGCTAAGGATCTCCTTAATAGGAGGTCTGAGGGACCCGACGTAGGTAAGGCTCCTCATAGCAGAGAGTCCGAGGACTTGACGTAGCTAAGGATCTACTTAGCAACATTTCTAAGGGACCAGATGTAGTTAAGGTTGTTCTTAGCAGATAGTCCGAGTACTCGACGTAACTAAGGATCTGCTTAGTAGGAGATCTGATGGACCCGACGTTGCTAAGGCTCTGTTTAACACTTAGCAGGAGGTCTGAGAGATCCGACGTAGCTAAGGCTCTTCTTGGTAGAGAATCCGAGGACTCGACGTAGGTAAGGATCTGCTTAACAAGAGGTCCGAGGGACCCGACTTCGCTAAGGCTCTGTTTAACACTTAGCACGAGGTCTAAGGGACCCGACGTAGCTTAGGTTCTTCTTCGCAGAGAGTCTGAGGACTTGACGTAGCTAAGGATCTTCTTAGAAGGATGTCTGAGGGACCCGACGTTGCTAAGGCTCTGTATAAAACTTAGCCGGAGGTTTGAAGGACCCGACGTAGCTAAGGCTCTTATTAGTATAGAGTCCGAGGACTCGACGTAGCTAAGGATCTATTTAGCGGGAGGTCTGAAGGACCCGACGTAGATAAGGCTCTTCATAGCAGGGAGTCCGAGGACACGACGTAGCTAAGGATTTATTTAGCAGGAGGCTTGAGGGACCCGATGCAGCTAAGGCTCTGTTTAACGTTTAGCAAGAGGTCTGAAGGACACAACGTAGCTAAGGCTTTTCTTAACTGATAGTCCGAGTACTCTACGTTGCTAAGGATCTGCTTAGCAGGAGTTCTGAGGGACCCGACGCTGCTAAGGCTCTATTTGACACTTAGCAAGAGGTCTGTAGGACTCAACGTAGCTAAGTATTTGCTTAGCAGGAGGTCTAAGGTACCCGACGTAGCTAAGGCTGTTCTTAGTAGAGAATCCAAGGACTTGACATAGCTCAGGATCTGCTTCGCAGGAGGTCTGAGGGACCCGACGTAGCTAAGGCACTTCTTAGCAGAGAGTCCGAGGACTCGACGTAGCTAAGGATATGCTTAGCAAAAGTTCTAAGCGACCGGACCTAGTTAAGGCTCTTCTTAGCAGGGAGACCGAGGGTCAACGTAGCTAAGGATCTATTTAGAAGAAGGTCTGAGGGACCCAACGTAGCTAAGGCTCTATTTAACACTTATTAGGAGGTCTGAAGGTCCCGACGTGGCTAACGCTCTTCTTAGCAGATAGTCCGAGGACTCGACGTAGCTAAGGATCTGCTTAGCAGGATGTCTGAGGGATCCGACGTAGCTAAGGCTCTTCTTAGCAAAGAGTCCGATGACTCGACGTAGCGAAGGATCTGCTTAGAAGGAGGTCTAAGGGAGCCGATGAAGCTGAGGCTCTGTTTTACACTTAGCAAGAGGACTGAGGGACCCGACGTAGGTATGGATCTGCTTAGCGGGAGGTTTGAGGGACCTGACACAGCTAAGGCTCTATTTAACACTGAGCAAGAGGTGTAAAGGACACAACGTAGCGAAGGATTTGCTTAGAAAAAGGTCCAAGGGACCCAACGTAGCAAAGGCTCTGTTTAACACTTAGCAGGAGGTTTGAGGGACCCGACATATCTAAGGCTCTTCTTAGCTGGGAGTCCGAGGACACTACGTAGCTAAGGATTTATTTAGTAGGAGGCTTGAGGGACCCGACGCAGCTAAGGCTCTGTTTAACATTTAGCAAGAGGTCTGAAGGACACAACGTAGTTAAGGCTCTTCTTAGCAGAGAGTCCGAGGACTCGACGTAGCTAAGGATCTGCTTTGCAGGAGGTCTGAGGGACCCGACGTAGCTAAGGCTCTTCTGAGCAGAGAATCCGAGGACTCGACGTTGCTAAGCATCTACTTAACAGGAGGTCCGAGGGACCCGACTTTGCGAAGGCTTTGTTTAACACTTAGCACGAGGTCTAGGGGACCCGACATAGCTGAGGTTCTTCTTCGCAGAGAGTCCGAGGACTCGACGTAGCTAAGGATCCGCTTGGAAGGAGGTCTGAGGGACTCGACGTAGCTAAGGCTCTTTATAACACTTAGCCAGAGGTTTGTAGGACCCGACGTAGCTAAGGCATCTCTAAGCTGAGAGCCCGAGGACTCGATGTAGCTAAGGATCTTTTAAGCGGGAGGTCTGAAGGACCCAACGTCGCTAACGCTCTTCTTAGCAGAGAGTCCGAGGATGCGAGATAGCTAAGGATTTGTTTAGCAGGAGGCTTAAGGGACCCAACGTAGTTAATGCTCTGTTTAACACTTAGCAGGAGGTTTGAAAGACTCAACGCAGCTAAGGCTCTAATTAACTGATAGTCCGAGGACTCGACATTGCTAAGGATCGGCTTAGTAGGAGTTCTGAGGGACCCAACGCTGCTAAGGCTCTATTTGACACTTAGCAAGAGGTCTGAAGGACTCAATGTAGCTAAGGATTTGCTTAGCAAGAGGTCTATGATACCCGACGTAACTAAGGCTCTTTTTAGCAGAGAGTCTGAGGACTCGACGTAGCTAAGGATTTGCTTAGCAAGAGGTCTAAGGTTCCCGACATAGCTAAGGCTCTGCTTAGCACGAGGTCTAAAGGACCCGATGTTGCTAAGGCTTTGTTTAACACTTAGCAGGAGGTTCAAAGGACACGGTGTAGCTAAGGCTCTTCTTAACAAAGAGTCCGAGGACTCGACGTAGCTAAAGATCTGCTTAGTAGCAGGTTTGAGGGACCCGATATAGCTAAGGCTCTTTTTAGCAGGGAGTCCGAGGACTCGATGTAGCTAAGGAACTAAGGAGGTTTGAGGGACCCAACGTAGCTAAGGCTCTTCTTAGCAGAGAGTCCGAGGACTCGACGTAGCTAAGGATCTGCTTAGCAGGTGGCCTGAGGGACCCGACGTAGCTAAGGCCCTTCTTAGCGGAGAGTCCGAGGACTCGACGTAGCTAAGTATCTGCTTAGCAGGAGGTCTGAGGGACCCGATGCAGCTAAGGCTCTGTTTAACACTTAGCAAAAGGTCTGAAGGACTCAACGTAGCTAAGGATTTGCTTATCAGGATGTTTAAGGGATCCGACGTAGCTAATGCTCTTCTTAGTAGAGAGTCCGAGGACTTGACGTAGCTAAGGATCTGCTAAGCAAGATGTCTAAGCGACCCAACCTAGTAAAGGCTTTTCTTAGTAGAGGGACCGAGGACTCAACGTAGCTGAGGATCTGCTCAGAAGGAGGTCTGAGGGACCCGACGTAACTAATGCTCTGTTTGAAACTTAGCAGGAGGTCTGAAGGACCCGACGTTCCTGTGGCACTTCTTAGCAGAGAGTCCGAGGACTCGGCGTAGGTAAGGATCTGCTTAGTTGTAAGTCTGAGGAACCCGACGTAGTTAAGGCTTTTCTTAGCATAGATTCCGAGGACTTGATGTAGCTAAGGATCAGGTTAGCAGGAGGTCTAAGGGACCCAGCGTTGCCAAGGCCCTTCTTTGCAAAGAGTCCGGGGACTCGACGTAGCAAAGGATCTGCTTAGCAGGAGGTCTTAGCGACCCGACCTAAATGAGGCTCTTCTTAGCAGAGAGAGCGAGTACTCAACGTAGCTAAGGATTCGCTTAAAAAGGGGTCTGAAGGACCCGATTTAACACTTAGCAAGAAGTCTGAAGTATCCGACGTAGCTAAGGAACTTCTTAGCAGAGAGTCCGTGGACTCGACGTCGCTAAGGATCTGCTTAGCAGGAGGTGTGAAAGACCCGGCGTAGCTAAGGCCCTTCTTAGCAATGAGTCCGAGGACTCGACCTAGCTAGCGATCTGCTTAACAGGAGGTCTGAGGGACCCAACGTGGCTAAGGCTCTTCTTAGCAGCGAGTCCGAGGACTCGACGTAGCTAAGGATCTGCTTAGCAAAAGGTCTAAGCGACCCGACCTAATTAAGGCTCTTCTTAGCGGGGAGACCGAGGGTCAACGTAGCTCAGGATCTACTAAGAATGAGGTCTGAGGGGCCCGACGTAGCCAAGGCTTTGTTTAACACTTAGCAGGAGGTTTGAAGGATCCGACGTAGCTAAGGCTCTTCTTAGCAGAGAGTCCGAGGACTCGGCGTAGCTAAGGATCTGCTTAGCAGGAAGTCTGAGGGACCCGACGTAGCTATGGCACTTCTCAGCAGAAAGTCCGAGGATTCGTCATACCTAACGATCTGCTTAGCAGAAGGTCTGAGGGGCCCGATGTAGTTAAGGCTTTGTTTAACACTTAGCAGAAGGTTTAAAGGACCCGACGCAGCTAAGGCCCTTCTCAGCAGAGAGTCCGAGGACTCGACGTTGCTAAGGATCTGCTAAGTAGGGGGTCTGAGGGAACCGACGTCACTAAGGCTCTGTTTAACACTTAGCAGTAGGTCTGAGGGACCCGACGTAGATAAGGCTCGTCTTAGCAGAGAGTCCGAGGACTCGACGTAGCTAAGGATCTGCTTAGCAGGAGGTCTGATGTACCTGACATACCTAAGGCTCTTCTTAGCAGGGAGTCCGAGGACTCGACGTAGCTAAGGATCTGCTTAGCAGGAGGTCTAAGGGACCCGACGTAGCTAAGGCTCTTCTTAACAGAGAGTCCGAGGACTCGACGTAGAAAAGGATCTGCTTAGCGGGATGACTGAGGGACCCGACACAGCTAAGGCTCTTTTTAAAACTTAGCAAGAGGTCTGAAGGACTCAACGTAGCTAAAGATTTGCTTAGCAGGAAGTCTAAGGGACCCGACATAGCTAAGGATCTGTTTAACACTTAGCAGCAGGTCTGAGGGACTCGACGTAGCTATGGCTCTTCTTAGCAAAAAGTCAGAGGACTCGACGTACCTAACGATCTCCTTAGCAGAAGGTCTAAGGGACCCGACGTTGCCATGGCTTTGTTAAACACTTAGCAGAAGGTTTGAAGGACCCGACATAACTAAGGCTCTTCTTAATAGAGAGTCCGAGAACTTGACGTAGAAAAAGATCTGCTTAGCAGGATGACTGAGGGACCCGACACAACTAAGGCTCTGTTTAACACTTAGCAAGAGGTCTGAAGGACTCAACATAGCTAAGGATTTGCTTAGCGGGAGGTCTAAATGACCCGACATAGCTAAGGATCTGTATAACACTTAGCAGGAGGTCTGAGGGACCCGACGTAGCTAAGTCGCTTTTTGGCAGAGAGTCCGAGGACTCGATGTAGCTAAGGATTTGCTTAGTAGGAGGTCTGAGGGACCCGACGCAGCTATGGCTCTTCTTAGTAGAAAGTCAGAGGACTCGACGAACCTAAAGATCTGCTTAGTAGAAGGTCTACGGGACCCTACGTTGCCACGGCTTTGTTTAACACTTAGCAGGAGGTTTGAAGGACCCGACGTAGCTAAGGCCCTTCTTAGCAGAGAGACGAGGACTCGACGTAGCTAAGGATCTGCTTTGCAGGAGGTCTGAGGGACCCGACGTAAATAAGGCTATTCTTAGCAGAAAGTCCGAGGACTCGACGTACCTAAAGATTTGCTTAGCAGAAGGGCTGAGGGACCTAACGTAGCTCAGGCTTTTTTTAACATTTAGCAGGAGGTTTGAAGGACCCGACGTAGCTAAGGCCCTTCTTAGCAGAGAGTCCGAGGACTCGACGTAGCTAAGGATTTTCTTAGCAGGAAGTCTAAGGGACCCGACGTCACTAATGCTCTGTTTAACACTTAGCAGTAGGTTTGAGGGACCCGACGTAGATAAGGCTCTTCTTAGCAGAGAGTCTGAGGACTCGACATAGCTAAGGATCTGCTTTGCAAGAGGTCTGAGGGACCGGACGTAGCTAGGGCCCTTCTTAGCAGAGAGTCTGAGGACTCGATGTAGCTATGGATCGGCTTAGCAGGAGGTCTGGGGGACTCGATGTAGCTAAGGCTCTTCTTAACAGAGAGTCCGAGGACTCGACGTAGAAATGGATCTGCTTAGGAGGATGTCTGAGGGACCCGACACAACTAAGGCTCTGTTTAACACTTAGCAAGAGGTCTGAAGGACTCAACGTAGCTAAAGATTTGCTTAGCATGAGGTCTAAGGCACCCGACGTAGCTAAGGATCTGTTTAACACTTAGCAGCAAGTCTGAGGGACCCGACGTAGCTAAATCGCTTTTTGGCAAGGAGTCTGAGGACTCAACATTGCTAAGGATCTGTTTAGCAGGAGGTCGGAGGGACCTGACGCAGCTATGGCTCTGTTTAACACTTAGCAGGAGGTCTGAAGGACTCGACATAGCTAACGCTCTTCTTAGCAGATAGTCCGAGGACTCGATGTAGCTGAGGCTCTTCTTATCAGAAAGTCCGACGACTCGACGTAGCTAAGGATTTGCTTAGCAGGAGGTCTGAGGGACCCAACGTCACTAAGGCTTTGTTTAACACTTAGCAGTAGGTCTGAGGGACCCGACGTAGATAAGGCTCTTCTTAGCAGAGAGTCCGAAAACTCGACTTAGCTAAGGATCTGCTTAGCAGGAGGTCGGAGGGACCTGACGTTGCTAAGGCTCTGTTTAACACTTAGTAGGAGGTCTGAAGGACCCGACATAACTAACGCTCTTCTTTGCAGATAGTCTGAGGACTCGACGTAGCTAAGGATTGGCTTAGCAGGAGGTCTGAGGGCCTGGACGTAGCTAAGGCACCTCTTATCAAAGAGTCTGACGACTCCACGTAGCTAAGGATTCGCTTAGCAGGAGGTCTGAGGGACCCGACGTAGCTAAGGCTCTTCTTAGTAAAGAGTCCGAGGACTCGACATAGCTAAGGATCTGCTTAGCAGGAGGATTGAGGGACACGACGTAGCTATGGCTTTTCTTAGTAGAGAGTCCAAGAACTCGACGTAGCAAAGGATCTACTTAGCGGGAGGTCTGAGGGACCCAACATAGCTAAGGCTCTTTTTAAAACTTAGCAGGAGGTCTGAGGGACCCAACGTAGCAAAAGCACTTCTTAGCAAAGAGTCCGAGGACTCGAGTAGCGAAGGATCTGCTTAGCAGGTGGTTTGAGGGACCCGACGCAGCTAAGGATCTATTTAAGAATTAGCAGGATGTCTGAGGGACCCGATGTAGCTAAGGCTCTTCTTAGCAGAGAGTCCGAGGACTCGACGTAGCTAAGCATCTGATTAGGAGGAGGTCAAAGGGACTCGACGTAGCTAAGGCCCTGCTTAACACTTAGCAGGAGGTCTAAGGGACCTGACGTAGGTAAGGCACCTCTTAGCAGAGAGTCCGAGGACTCGACGTAGCTAAGGATCTACTTGGCAGGTGGTTTGAAAGACCCGTCGTAGCTGTGGCTCTTCTTAGCAGAGAGTCTGAGGACTCATCGTAGCTAAGAATCTGCTTAGCAGGAGGTCTGAGGGACCAGACGTAGCTAAGGTTCTTCTTAGCAGAGAGTTCGAGGACTCGACATAGCGAAGGATATGCTTAGCAGGAGTTTTGAGGGACTTGACGCAGCTAAGGCTTTGTTTAACACATAGCAGGAGGTTTGAGGGACCCGACCTAGCTAAGGCTCTTCTTAGCAGAGAGTCCGAGGACAGGGCGTAGCTAAGGATCTGCATAGCAGGAGGTTTGCAGGACCCGACGTAGCTTTGGCTCCTCTTAGCAGAGAGTTCGAGGACCCGACGTAGCCAAGGCTTTGTTTAACACTTAGCAGGAGGCTTGAAGGACCCGACGTTGCAAAGGCCCTTCTTAGAAGAGGGTCCGAGGATTAGAAGTAGCTAAGGATCTGCTTAGCAGGAGGTCTGAGGGACCCGACGTCACTAAGGCCCTGTTTAACACTTAGCAGTGGGTCTGAGGGACCCGACGTAGATAAGGATCTTCTTAGCAGAGAGTCCGAGGACTCGATGTAGATAAGCGTCTGCTTAGCAGGAGGTCTGAGGGACCTGACGTAGCTAAGGCTCTTCTTAGTAGGGAGTTCGAGGACTCGATGTACCTAAGGATTAGCTTAGCAGGAGGCCCGAGGGACCCGACGTAGCTAAGGCCCTTCTTAGCGGTAAGTCCTAGGACTCGAGGTAGCTAAGGATTTGCTTAGCAGGAGGTTTAAGGGACCCGATGTAGCTAAGGCTCTTCTTAACAGAGAGTCCGAGGAGTCGACATAGCTAAGGATCTACTTAGTAAGAGGTCTGAGGGATCCGACGCAGCTAAGGCCCTATTTATTAGCAAGAGGTCTGAAGGACCCGACGTAGCTAAGTCACGTTTTGGCACAGATTCCGAAGACTCGACGTAGCTAAGGATCTGCTTAGCAGGAGGTCTGAAGGAACCGACGTTGCTAAGACTCTTCTTAGTAGGGAGTCCGAGGACTCAACGTACCTAAGGATCTGCTTAGCAGGAGGCCCGAGGGACCTGGCGTAGCTAAGGCCCTTCTTAGCAGTGAGTCTGAGGACTCGAGGTAGCTACGGATCTGTTTTGCAGGAGGTCTGAGGGACCCAATGTAGCTAAGGCTCTTCTAAACAGAGAGTCCGGGGACTCGACGTAGCTAAGGATCTGCTTAGCAGGAGGTCTGGGGGACCCGATGTAGCTAAGGCTCTTCTAAACAGTGAGTTTGAGGACTTGACGTAGCTAAGGATCCACTTAGCAGGAGGTCTGAGGGACGCAACGCAGCTAAGGCTCTGTTGAACACTTAGCAAAAGCTCTGAAGGACACAACGTAGCAAAGGATTTGCTTAGCAGGAGGTCTAAGGGACCCTACGTACCTAAAGCGCTTCCTATCAGATAGTCCGAGGACTCGACGTAGCTAAGGATCTGCTTAGGAGGAGGTCAGAGGGACCCGACATAGCTAAGGCTCTGTTTAACACATAGCAGGAGGTCTTAGGGACCTGACGTAGCTAAGGCTCTTCTTAGCAGAGAGTCCGAGGACTCGACGTAGCTAAAGATCTGCTTAGCTGGAGGTCTGAGGGACCTGACGTAACTAAGGTTGTTCTTAGCAGAGACTCCGATGACTCGACGTAGCGAAGATCTGCTTAGCAGGAGATTTGAGGGACTCGACATAGCTGGATGTCTGAAGGACCCGACATAGCTAACGCACTTCCTAGCAGATAGTTCGAGGACTCGACGTAGCTAAGGATCTGCTTTGCAGAAGGTCTGAGGGACCCGACGTAACTAAGGCTCTTCCAAGCAGTGAGTCCGAAGACTCGACGTAGCTAGGGATCTGCTTAGTAGGAAGGATAAGCGACCCGACCTAGTTAAGTCACCTTGGCTAAGAGACCGAGGACTCAACTTGGCTAAGTCACCTTCTGGCACAGAGTTCGAGGACTTTGCTTAGTAGGAGGTCTGAGGGACCCGACGTAGCTAAGGTTTGAAGGACCTGACGTAGCTAAGGCTCTTCATAGCAGAGAGTCCGAGGACACGACGTTGCTAAGGATCTACCTAGCAGGAGGTCTGAGTGACCCAACGTCGCTAAGGCTTTGTTTAACACTTAGCAGGAGGTCTGAAGGAGTAAGGCTCTTCTTAGCAGAGAGTCCGAGGACTCGACGTAGCAAAGGATCTGCTTAGCAGGAGTTCTGAGGGACCCGACATAGCCATGGCTCTTATTGGCAGAGAGTTCGAGGACTCAACGTAGCTAAGGATCTGCTTAGCTGGATGTTTGAGGGACCCAACGTAGCTAAGTCTCTTTTTGGCAGAGAGTCCGAGGACTCGACGTAGCTAAGGATCTGCTTAGCAGGAGGTCTGAGGGACCCGACGTAGCTGTGGCTCTTCTTCGTAGAAAGTCCGAGGACTCGACATACCTAACGATCTGCTTAGCAGAAGGTCTATGGGACCCGACGTAGCCAAGGCTTTGTTTAACACTTAGTAGAAGGTTTGACGGACCCGACGTAGCTAAGGCCCTTCTTAGCAGAGAGTCCAAGGACTCGACGTAGCTAAGGATCTGCTTAGTAGGAGGTCTGAGGAACCCGACATAGCTATAGCTCTTCTTAGTAGAAAGTCCGAGGACTCGACATACCTAACGATCTGCTTAGAAGAAAGTCTGCGGGACCCGACGTAGACAAGGCTTTGTTTAACACTCAGTAGGAGGTTTGAAGGACCCGACGTAGCTAAGGCCCTTCTTAACAAAGAGTCCAAGGACTCGACGTAGCTAAGGATCTGCTTAGTAGGAGGTCTAACGAACCCAACGTAGCTATGGCTCTTCTTAGCATAAAGTCTGAGGACTCAACGTACCTAACAATCTGCTTAGTAGAAGGTCTGAGGGACCCGACGTAGCCAAGGCTTTGTTAAACACTTAGCTGGAGGTTTAAAGGACCTGACGTAGCTAAGGCCCTTCTTAGCAGATAGTTCGAGGACTCGACGTAGCTAAGGATCTTCTTAGCAGGAGGTCTGAGGGACCCGACGTAGCTATGGCTCTTCTTAGCTGAAAGTCCGAGCACTCGACGCACCTTAGGATTTGCTTAGTAGAAGGTCTGAGGAACCTGACGTAGCTAATGCTTTGTTTAACACTTAGCAGGAGCTTGAAGGACCCGACGTTGCTAAGGCCCTTCTTAGAAGAGGGTCCGAGGATTAGACGTAGCTAAGGATCTGCTTAGCAGGAGGTCTGAGGGACCCAACGTCACTAAGGCCCAGTTTAACACTTAGCAGTGGGTTTGAGGGACCCGACGCAGATAAGGATCTTCTTAGCAGAGAGTCCGAGGACTCGATGTAGATAAGGATATGCTTAGCAGGAAGTCCGAGGGACCTGACGTAGCTAAGGCTCTTCTTAGTAGGGAGTCCAAGGAGTCGACGTACCTAAGGATTAGCTTAGCAGGAGGCCCGAGGGACCCGACGTAGCTAAGGCCCTTCTTAGCGGTGAGTCCTAGGACTCGAGGTAGATAAGGATTTGCTTAGCAGGAGATCTGAGGGACCCCCGATGTAGCTAAGGCTCTTCTTAACAGAGAGTCTAAGGACTCTACGTACATAAGGATCTGCTTAGCAGGAGGTCTGGGGGATCCGATGTAGCTAAGGCTCTTCTTAACAGAGAGTCCGAGGAGTCGACGTAGCTAAGGATCTACTTAGCAGGAGGTCTGAGGGACCCAATGTAGCTAAGGCTCTTCTAAACAGAGAGTACGAGGACTCGACGTAGCGAAGGATCTGCTTAGCAAGAGGTCAGGGGACCCAATGTAGATAAAGCTCTTCTAAACAGAAAGTTCGGGGACTCGACGTAGCTAAGGATCTGCTTAGCAGGAGGTTTGGGGGACTCGATGTAGCTAAGGCTCTTCTAAACAGAGAGTCTGAGGACTTGACATAGCTAAGGATCTACTCAGCAGGAGGTCTGAGGGACGCAACGCAGCTAAGGCTCTGTTTAACACTTAGCAAAAGGTCTGAAGGACACAACGTAGCTAAGGATTTGCTTAGCAGGAGGTCTAAGGGACCCGACGTACCTAGAGCTCTTCCTATCAGATAGTCCGAGGACTCGACATAGCTAAGGATCTGCTTAGGAGGAGGTCGGAGGGACCCGACATAGCTAAGGCTTTGTTTAACACGTAGCAGGAGGTCTTAGGGACCTGACGTAGCTAAGGCTCTTCTTAGCAGAGAGTCCGAGGACTCGACGTAGCTAAGGATCTGCTTAGCAAGAGGTTTGAGGGACCCGACGTAGCTATGGCTCTTCTTAGTAGAGAGTCCGAGGACTCGACGTAGCTAAAGATCTGCTTAGCTGGAAGTCTGAGGGACCCGACGTAACTAAGGTTGTTCTTAGCAGAGAGTCCGATGACTCGACGTAGCGAAGGATCTGCTTAACAGGAGATTTGAGGGACCCGACGCAGCTAAGGATCTATTTAACACTTAGCTGGATGTCTGAGGGACCCGACATAGCTAACGCTCATCCTAGCAGATAGTCCGAGGACTCGACGTAGCTAAGGATCTGCTTTGTAGAAGGTCTGAAGGACCCGACGTAACTAAGGCTCTTCTAAGCAGTGAGTCCGAAGACTCGACGTAGCTAGGGATCCGCTTAGTAGGAAGGATAAGCAACCCGACCTAGTTAAGGCTCTTCTTAGCATAGAGACCAAGGACTCAACTTGGCTAAGACACCTTCTGGCACAGAGTTCGAGGACTCTGCTTAGTAGGAGGTCTGAGGGACCTGACGTAGCTATGGTTTGAAGGACCCGACGTAGCTAAGGCTCTTCATAGCGGAGAGTCCGAGGACACGACGTTGCTAAGGATCTACTTAGCAGGAGGTCTGAGTGACCCAACGTCGCTAAGGCTTTGTTTAACACTTAGCAGGAGGTCTGAAGGAGTAAGGCTCTTCTTAGCAGAGAGTCCGATGACTCGACGTAGCTAAGGATCTGCTTAGGTGGAGGTCTGAGGGACCCGACATAGCTAAGTCACTTTTTGGCAGATAGTCCGAGGACTCGACGTAGCTAAGGATCTGCTTTACAAGAGGCCTGAGGGACCCAACGTAGCTAAGGCTCTTCTTAGCAGAGAGTCCGATGACTCGACGTAGTTAAGAATCTGCTTAGTAGGAGGCTTAAGGGATCCGACGTACCTAAGGCCCATCTTAGCAGAGAGTCCGAGGACTCGACGTAGCTAAGGATCTGCTCAACAGGAGGTCTGAGGGACCCGACGTAGCTAAGTCTCTTCTTAACAGAAAGTCTGAGGACTCGACGTAGCTAAGGATCTGCTTAGCAGAAAGTCTGAGGGTCCCGACCCAGCTAAGGCTCTGATTAACACTTAGCAAGAGGTCTGAAGGACTCAACGTGGCTATGGATTTGCTTTGCAGGAGGTCTAAGGGACCCAACATAGCGAAGGCTCTTCTTAGCAGTGAGTCCGAGGACTCGGCGTAGCTAAGTATCTACTTAGTAAGAGGTCTGAGGGACTCGGCGTTGTGAATGTTCTATTTAACACTTAGCAGGAGGTCTGAGGGACCCGATGTAGCAAAGGCTCTTCTTAGCTGAGAGTCCGAGGTCTCGACGTAGTTAAGGATCTGCTTCGTAGAAGGTCTAGGGGACCGGACGCAGCTAAGGATCTATTTAACAATTATAAAGAGGGCTGAGGGACCGGATGTAGCTAAGACTCTTCTTAGTAGAGAGTCCGAGGACACGACGTAACTAAGGATCTGCTTAGCAGTAGTTCTAAGTGACCCGACCTAGTTAAGGCTCTTCTTAGCAGAGAGACCGAGGACTCAATGTAGCTGAGGATCTGCTTAAAAGGAGGTCTGAGGGACCCGACGTAGCTAAGGCTCCGTTTAACACTTAGCAGTAGGTCTGAAGGACTCGACGTAGCTAAGGCACTTCTTAGTAGAGTGTCCGAGGACTCGACGTAGGTATGGATCTGCTTAGCAGGAGGTCTGAGGGACCCTACGTAGCTAAGGTCCTTCTTAGTAGAAAGCCCGAGGACTCGACGTAGCTAAGGATCTGCTTATAAGGATGTCTGAGGGACCCAACTTTGCTAAGGCTTTTCTTAGCAAAGAGTCTAAGGACTTAACGTAGCTAAGGATCTGCTTAGCGGTAGGTCTGAGGGACCCGACGCAGCTAAGGCTCTGTTTATTAGCAAGAGGTCTGAAGGACCCGACGAAGCTAAGGATTTGTTTAACACATAGCAGGAAGTCTGAGGGACCCGACGTAGCTAAGTCACTTTTTGGCACAGAGTCCGAGGACTCGACATAGCTAAAGATCTGCATAGCAGGAGGTCTGAGGGACCCGACGATGCAATGGCACTTCTTTGCAGAAATTTTGAGGACTCGACGTAGTTGAGGATCTGCTTAGCAGGAGGCCTAAGGGTCCCGACGTAGTTAAGGCCCTTCTTAGCAGAGAGTCCGAGGACTCGACGAAGCTAAGGATCTGCTTAGCAAGAGGTCTGAGGGACCCGACGTAGCTAAGGCTCTTTTTAACGGAGAGTCCGAGGACTCGACGTAGCTAAGGATCTGCTTAGCAGGAGGTCTGAATGACCCGATGTAGCTAAGGCTCTTCTTAACAGAGAGTCCGAGGACTCGACGTAGCTAAGGATCTGCTTAGCAGAAGGTCTGGGGGACCCGATGTTGCTAAGGCTCTTCTTAACAGAGAGTCCGAGGACTCGACGTAGCTAACGATCTACTTAGCAGGTGGTCTGAGGGACCCGACGTAGCTAAGGCTCTATTTAACACTTAGCAAAAGGTCTGAAGGACACAACGTAGCTAAGGATTTGCTTAGCAGGAGGTCTAAGGGACCTGACGTTGCTAAGGCTCTTCTTCTCAGATAGTCCGAGGACTCGACGTAGCTAAGGATTTGCTTAGCAGGAGGTCGAAGGGACCCGACGTTGCTAAGGCTCTTCTTCTCAGATTGTCTGAGGACTCGATGTAGCTAAGGATCTGTTTAGCAAGAGGTTTGAGGGACTCGACGTAGCTATGGCTCTTCTTAGTAGAGAGTCCGAGGGCTCGACGTAGCTAAAGATCTGCTTAGCAGGAGGTCTGAGGGACCCGACGTTGCTAAGGTTGTTCTTAGCAGAGAGTCCGAGGACTCGACATAGCGAAGGATCTGCTTAGCAGGAGATTTGAAGGACCCGACGCAGCTAAGGATCTGTTTAACACTTAGCAGGATGTCTGAGGGACCCGACGTAGCTAACGCTCTTCCTAGCAAATAGTCCGAGGACTCGACGTAGCTAAGGATCTGCTTTGCCGGAGGTCTGAGGGACCCGACGTAGCTAAGGCTCTTCTTAGCAGAGAGTCCGAGGACTCGACGTAGCTAAGGCCCTTAAATCCTATTGTATGATGCTATGTATGATATTATGTATGACATTATGTGAGAAATGATGTATGACTTAATATTGTGTTTAATAAAGTTGTTTTATTCTTATCTAAAATAATGGTAACATGAATATTCGGACATTATCAAATAGTCCATGAGATGTATAGTATGTGATTTATGTGATTTAGTCACAGAAGATATAGATCACAAGTTCTTTGTAAACTCAGAATTTTGGTTCATAGTTGGTGATGAAATTGGGAATTTCATCTGCGAAGACTACAACATATTAACTACGATGATTTGTCTTGATCATGGAAGTGGTGACTTCTAGTTAATATGTTGATTTGTTTTAAGAGTTAAGACATATTGAACTGGACCACTGTGAGATTTATTATTCCCCTAACGACTGTCAATTGAATAATACATCTCACGACTTGTATTCACATGAACTCTTAATCCTGAGAGAATAATAGACTTGATCATTAAATGTAGGTTGCTTTGATATATCAAGAGTGAGATCTAAAGTAACGGTCAAAACCTCAGTATGTTGTGCAGCCACATTTAGTGTTAATGGAACATATATTCTTAAGATGGAATTCATAGTCTCTTAACGGAGATATAAAATATTCCCTTGAGATAAGTTTGATGGGTACAGTTATTCAGAGAGTTAGGCCTAACCACTTTAGTAAGACTAAAGTATATATTTATGAAATTGGATTTTATAAATATATGGTGAATAACTCAAGGATTAAGATGTAGCAATTTACAAAGTGGCAGTCTATATTCATGGCTTTGTATTGCTATGAATATTTTATGAAGGGGTTGCATGTATAATAAAGTCTTGGGATATAATTTATTAATGAGGCCTAGAGTGCAATTATATTTATATAGTGGTATTAAATATAATTAATGGTAACTTTGGACTTGTGAAGAGTTGACAGAAAAGCCCGTGGCCCATTAGAGCTAGTGTCTTATTTGTTCCCTTTTGGTCCCACACCGAGCCACACACTAAAGCCCAATTGGGAAGGCCCATAAGGCTATCCCAATTAGATAATCCGTTATGTGGAGAGAAACATACAGAATTTTATATAGAATGAAATGGTTTTTATGTTTAATAAGACAAGAAGAAAATATAAGGAAGAGAGACACTCTTTCATATTCTCTCTAGAAAACATAGAACTGATTGAGAGACCACACATCTTGGGCATCAAGTGGAATTGGAGTGAAGATTGAAAGTGTTCCCGAGTACTTCTTCATTCGGTTTTGAATTTCACCGCATCAAGGAACACTCTCTTGTTCTTATATTCTGAAACTTACATAGTGCATGTTATTAATTGCGAAAGAAGTAGATCCGTTTATTTTCTGCTGCGTATGTTATGTATGCGATGCAAACATATATATTTCCTAACATTGGTATCAGAGCGGTCTTCATTTCGAATCTGTATAACATGTTTTGTGCGTTTTGGAATTAGAGATAATAGTTTCAAGTTGATAGAGGATTATTCATTTAATTTTCTGCGCAGATGATGAAATTATGATTTGATAAAAACTGATATTGATGTTATGATGTTGTTTAAATATGAATTTAAGAATGTTAAATTGATCTTTAAGGCTATAGCATCAACAGATTTCAGTTTTGATATCAATCTCTGTCTATCATTTTCGTATGATGGTTGTATTGGAATTTGCGGAAACAATATATAAACAAAAATTATATTTTCATTTAAAGATCTTTATACCACACAACCATAGATTCTAAATAGAACAAAATTGCGTACCTCTCTTAGCAACCCAAGTGTGTTGCCTCCCAAGGTATGCACATCTCTCTCTCTATTTCTTTTTGAGTTTTCAAAAGACTGTAGTATCACTCAGTAGTTCTGATGGCCAACCACTAACATGATATATCAAAATCTTTTTTTTTTTTTTTTATGTTAAGACTTCTAAAACCCAAGAGAGAGATTGGACGTGGGATCCTTAGGGATCCTAATCTTTAGCTGTAGGATTCATCAATTACTTTTTTGAACGTTATTGACTTATCTTGAAACTCTTTCAAAATTATTCCTTAATTTTCTCAACCATATCAAGAAAATATTTGAACTTCTACAGATTGCAATAATGTCCATCAACACATTGCAATTGACCCCTGAAGATTAGAGAATTACAAACGAGGTCCCATTACTTACAATTTTATATCTATGTCCTTCCACCATACTATATTCTCACAAGCCACTAGGACTGGATTAATATCACTGTCATGTCCTTAGCTTATGTGACCCTCAATTTCTTGATTTCATAATTTCTATTGGACTCCAAAATATCTTTTAAAAACTCTTTAAATATATATATACAATATTATATATATGAAAAAACATTATTTTGAAAAATGTCACCGGCTAGTTTTGTTTCGAGTCCAACTTCAATATGAAAATCAACTGAATATACTATCTTTTTTAGAGACTGGTGGATTTATTGTTGAGTATTTATATATTTTACTCATTACACACATAACCCAATGTGTCTGTATACAGCCTTTAAAATTAGCATTACCAGTTGACACTGTCAAAGTTATGTGTATAATAAATAAATATACACAAACCTCTCATGTTTGAGAACAATAGAAAAAACCTGTGATAGAACAACCTTTTAATTAACAGTGATCACTCCATAAGGTGTTCTTGATTGGATCCAATTCAGTGTATGTACTTGTTACATTACACCCACTTGTCTGCTTAAAGTCACTACCTCAATGATGGAGTAAATCATCATATCATATAGCAACTCAACAAGTGTAGGCTTTAATGGTAATATTCAATTAATATCCACATCCTAGAACAATTTAATAATCTATGAAAAATCATTACTCCCTGTTTTGGTTCCTTAACCATTAACATGATTTTTCTACAGAGGTGACATCATATGCCACATTTAAACAATGAAATATACCTATAAAAATTATGAGTGTGAAAATAAAATTTTTATTATCAAATAAAAATGCATAGTACTGTTTTTGATGGCAAATAATTCTAACAATCTCCCACTTGCACTCAAAACCAATCATACATGTATTTAATACCCATTGTTTCCAAATGTTTCTCAAACACCTTTTGAGACAATGCCTTTGTGAGTGGATCTACAACATTATTGGTAGAGGCAATCTTTGTTATTGCTACATCACCTCTATGTATGATATCACGTATCAAGTGATATTTACGTGCAATATGTTTTGTCCTTTGATGAGCCCTTGGTTCTACTGCATTTGCAACAGCCCCACTATTGTCACAACAGATAGTAATGGGTGACTCAATAGAAGGAACAACTTCAAGTTCTTGAATGAACTTGCGAATCCACACAGCTTCCTTTGCAGCTTCACTTGCAGCTATATACTCTTCTTCTGTAGTAGAGTCTGCAGTAGTATCTTGCTTGCAACTTCTCCAACTTATTGCTCCCTTGCCAAGAGTGAACACAAATCCAAAAATTGATTTTCTATCATCAATATCAGATTGAAAATCTGAATCTGTATACCCTTGGACAGTCAAATCCTCACCACCAAACACCAAGAAATAATGTTTGGTCCTATTTAAATATTTGAGGATATGTTTCACCGTTGTCCAATGCTTAGAACCTGGATTGGATTGATATCTATTCACAATGCTCACTGCATAACAAATGCTCATGAGACTTCCTACAGCCGAAGCATAAGGACAATTTCTCATTTTCTCTCTCTCATCTTGTGTTTTAGGACACATTTGATTAGAGAGATGAACTCCATGTCTAAAAGGTGAAAACCCTTTCTTGGAATCCTGCATGCTAAACCTAGCCAATATCTTGTCAATATAATTGACTTGTGAAAGTCCTAATAACCTTTTCTTTCGGTCTCTAAACAATTTGATTCCAAGTATATAGGACGCTTCAGCAAGATCTTTCATTGCAAAGTGACTAGATAACCATACTTTTATAGATGACATTGCTCCTACATCATTACCAATGAGTAGTATGTCATCTACATAGAGAACTAAAAATGTAATAGTGCTCCCACTAACCTTTTTGTAAGCACAAGGTTCATCCATATTTTATGAGAAACCAAACGATTTGATTGCCTCATCAAAACGGATGTTCCAACTGCGTGATGCTTGTTTTAGGCCGTATATGGATCTTATCAACTTGCACACTTTTGATTCTTGACCATGAGATATGAAACCTTCTGGCTGGTCCACAAAAATTTCTTCCCGAATGTGTCCATTCAAGAAGGCTGTTTTCACATCCATTTGCCATATCTCATAATCATAATGTGCAGCAATTAACAACAGAATCCTTATGGACTTTAGCATGGCTACTGGCAAAAAAGTTTCCTCATAATCAATTCCATCCTTTTGATTATATCCTTTTGCCACTAGCCTAGCTTTATAGGTCTCCACCTTACCACTAGGCCCTATCTTCCTTTTGTAGACCCATTTACAACCAATAGGCTTAATACCTTCTGGTTTGTCTACCAAGGTCCAGACCTGGTTGGTATACATTGAGTCCATCTCTGATTCCATGGCCCTTTTCCAATTCTCAACGTCCTTATCAGTCATTACTTCTTGATAAGTAAAAGGATCATTATCATGCTCCTCTAACTCCATTAGATAAATCTCATTTAACAAAGTGAGTCTAACTGGAGGTCTGATAGTCCTTTTACTACGTCGAGTCTCTTGTATTTTGCTTGGTTCAGTAGGCACTATTACTTGCTCCTCATTATTCTCATTCAACTCAGCCATTGAGTTATCAGTTTGTTCATCAAGAGAAACTGTTGCTCTACTTTCATTTAAGCTATAATCTTCCTCAAGAAAAATAGCATTCCTGCTCACAAAAACTTTTTGCTCACTAGGATTATAAAAATAGAAACCAGTAGACATTTTGGGATAGCCAATAAATAAACATCTATCACTCCTTAGTCCTAGCTTATGCATATTAGACTTTCTAACATGTGCTGGACAACCCCATATCTTTAACTGATTTAGACTTGGTTTCTTACCAGTCTATAACTCATATGGGGTTTTAGGAACTGATTTGGTGGGGACTCTATTTAATAAATAAACAGCAGTCTCCAAAGTATAACCCCAAAATGAAATTGGCAACACTAACATGCTCATCATGGAACGAACCATATCTAATAAGGTTCTATTTCTTCTTTCAGCTACACCATTATGTTGAGGTGTTGCAGGGGGAGTCAATTGAGAAATAATCTCATTTTCTTTTAGATATTCCTTAAATTGATCCAAGAGGTTTTCTCCTCCTCTATCAGAGCGAAGAACTTTTATGCATTTTCCAGTTTGTTTCTCAACCTCATTACGAAATTCTTTGAACTTTTCAAAGGATTCAGATTTATGTTTCATTAGGTACAAATAACCATACCTAGAATAATCATCAATAAAAGTAATGAAGTAATAGAAACCACTTCTTGCCATGTGATTCATAGGACCACAAACATCAGTGTGTATTAATGCTAATACATCAGTGGCTCTAGCTCCCTTTCCAATAAAGGGACTTTTGGTCATTTTTCCTTGTAAGCAAGGCTCACAAATTGGATAAGGCTCTACCTTCAAAAGGCTCAATGGCCCATCCCTTACCAATCTATTGATTCGGTCAATATTGATATGACCAAGCCTTAAGTGCCACAAATAAGTAGGATTAACATCTCTTTTTCTTTTAAGAGATAACACACTGGCAGCAATATCATTCTCAACATAATTTATAGAATTATCAATAGAACTCAAAAAATAAAGACCATCTTGTAAAATGCCAGAAGTTACAAATTTATTATTAAACTTAACAACAAGTTTAGAAGTAAAAAGAAAAGAATATCCTGAATAACCAAGTTTTGAAACTGAAACTAAATTTCTTCGCACTTCTGGCACATATAAGCAATCCTCTAAGACAAGAGTTCTACTAAAAGATAATTCTAAATAAAAAGTTCCAATGGCAGTGGCTGCAACAGTTGCACCAGTCCCTATCTTTAGGATCACCTCCCCTTCATTTAGCCTTCGGGTCTCCTTGAACCCCTGCAACATATTGCAAATGTGTGAGATTGTACCAGAATCCACACACCAAGAATCAAATGGACCATCCATTAAATTTGTTTCAATAACGAGCAAATTAGGCATACCTTCTGTAGGTTTGTCATTCTTCAGAGAAGCCAAATAATGGTGACAGTTTCTCTTCCAATGACCAGGCTTACCACAATGGAAACACTTTCCTTTTGCTTTCTTTTTCTCAGTGTCCTTATTCACTTTGTCACCTTGAGCCTTATTGAATGATTGAGACCCTTTTCTATTAAAGTTCTTACCCTTAGGCTTCAACTTAAGAGAAGAATCAGATTTTTCAGCCAACATTACAGTAGGCTTTTCTTTCTTGATGAGATCCTCAGCTGCTTTCAACATATTGAGCAGCTCTGACAATGTCACTACCATCTTATTCATGTTGTAGTTCATGATAAACTGATTAAAAGAATCAGGTAAAGATGCTAGGATCGCATCAACTTGGGTCTCACTATCAATTTCTGCACCAAGCATATCCAGTTCGTTGATGAAAGAAATCATCTTCAGGACATGTTCCCGAACTGGAGTTCCTTCCACCATTTTGGTGGACATGAGATTTTTCACAGCAGTTTGTCGTGCACTTCTGCTTTGTTCTCCAAACATCTCTTTAAGGTGCATCATCATATCTTGTGCTGTAACTAGGCCTTGGCATTGTTTTTGCAACACATTGGTCATAAAGGCCATTATGTAGCATTTAGCCATTTCATCAGCCTCATGCCACTTATTAAATGCATCTCTCTGCTCCTCAGTGGCATCAGCTAAAGCAAGTTCTGGTGCCTCAGTATTAAGGACATGAGCTATCTTATCAGCAGTGAGAACAATGATTAAGTTCCTTTTCCAATCTACATAGTTTGGCCCAGACAATCGATTTTCATCCAAAATCTTAGCCAAGGGATTAAAATTGGTCATAATGAATCTGCAAAATAATATAAAATGATATTTTCACATTCATATATCCATCATATTTAGGTTTTTTGAATAACCAATGATACCTCCCACAAGAACAAAATATCATAGATTCCTAGAATAGAATATAACAATTATATTCATAAATAGTTCAAAGTGGGCATCAGGAACCCTTACCTTGCATGCTCCAATAATTTCTTTTGAAATATACTGTGCACACATATAAAGGCAAATAGATACTATTCATCATGATTTCATCTCATGTTGTAATTTTATTTAATTTATCTATGACTCCTGATTTACTTTTGGCCTCTAAATCAAACATGTTTTACACTATTTTAGTGGTCATGTTTATTTAGTTAAGTGCAAACCATTACCTGAGTGAGATATATGTACTAGTATGATTATGTTGCTATTTTATCTACACTCCCACTAGTCATACACACACCTATCTTCCCAAGAAGTAAACAAGAAGAACTACTAAACCAAAATCAAGTCTATCCTTTTGGCTTCGACAAAATTTTAATTTAATAGGACCTTATTCACTGACAATGGAGGGCCATAGGAATTATTCTGTAAAGTAATCCTATTTAGCACTTAATATATATATTACTACTGGGCTATTTAAATATTATTCTTTATGTATCTGATACAACTGCCACTAATTGAGATTCAACACCTCTATTCGGCAATACTCAAGGTTTTATCAACATAAAAAGGTGAGTCAATGAACTAAAGCATAACAACGTGGGTTACACAAATAATCACATATACATGAAACCATAATAAAAAATTTATAAAGCAATTACAGCACTACAGCGCACAACTCAAGAGGTAGATGCAAGAGATGTGTGACTTCAATAACATATTTGTCAAATATAATCAAGAATACGAAAACGAATCGGAACCAAACAATCAACATATCACATATATCAATCACAGCACAGATTTTGTCGTTCTTTGTTCTCAACTTCGCCGAATAAAAACAATTAACATATCACATATATCAATCACGACATATAGGAAATAAATCTCGGCAGACATACTGATATAAATAGCAACTTAAAATCCATGATTAAGTGTGGTTTGCTCTGATACCACTATTAAAATTTGCGGAAACAATATATAAACAAAAATTATATTTTCATTTAAAGATCTTTATACCACACAACCATAGATTCTAAATAGAACAAAATTGCATACCACTCTTAGCAACCCAAGTGTGTTGCCTCCAAAGGTATTCATGTCTCTCTCTCTATTTCTTTTTGAGTTTTCAAAAGACTGCAGTATCACTCAGTAGTTCTGATGGCCAACCACTAACATGATATATCAAAATCTTTTTTTTTTTTTTAATATTTAAGACTTCTAAAACCCAAGAGAGAGATTGGACGTGGGATCCTTAGGGATCCTAATCTTCAGCTGTAGGATTCATCAATAACTTTTTTGAACATTATTAACTTATCTTGAAACTCTTTCAAAATTATTCCTTAATTTTCTCAACCATATCAAGAAAATATTTGAACTTCTACAGATTGCAATAATGTCCATCAACACATTGCAATTGACCCCAGAAGATTAGAGAATTACAAACGAGGTCCCATTACTTACAATTTTATATCTATGTCCTTCCACCATACTATATTCTCACAAGCCACTAGGACTGGATTAATATCACTGTCATGTCCTTAGCTTATGTGACCCTCAATTTCTTGATTTCATAATTTCTATTGGACTCCAAAATATCTTTTAAAAACTCTTTAAATATATATATACAATATTATATATATGAAAAAACATTATTTTGAAAAATGTCACCGGCCGGTTTTGTTTTGAGTCCAACTTCAATATGAAAATCAACTGAATATACTATCTTTTTTAGAGACTGGTGGATTCATTGTTGAGTATTTATATATTTTACTCATTACACACATAACCCAATGTGTCTGTATACAGCCTTTAAAATTAGCATCACCAGTTGACACTATCAAAGTTATGTGTATAATAAATAAATATACACAAACCTCTCATGTTTGAGAACAATAGAAAAAACCTGTGATAGAACAACCTTTTAATTAACAGTGATCACTCCATAAGGTGTTCTTGATCGGATCCAATTCAGTCTATGTACTTGTTACATTACACCCACTTGTCTGCTTAAAGTCACTACCTCAATGATGGAGTAAATCATCCTATCATATAACAGCACAACAAGTGTAGGCTTTAATGGTAATATTCAATTAATATCCACAGCCTAGAACAATTTAGTAATCTATGAAAAATCATTACTCCCTGTTTTTGGTTCCTTAACCATTAACATGATTTTTCTACAGAGGTAACATCATATGCCACATTTAAACAATGAAATATACCTATAAAAATTATGAGTGTGAAAATAAAATTTTTTCTAAGTGTTTTCAAACTTAAAAGTGTGTGATTAAAGTGCAAGGAGTGTATAATTAGTTTATGCATGTTTAAAAGGTAAAAACCTTCAATTTAGAACATCTAGTGGGAGAGAGATTCAAGGGTTGGATCTCACGGCCTCCATTGTCAGTTTATAGTAGTGTGATTAATCACCTCGCCTTAGCGTATATGCCTTGCTCCCTACAGAGGGTGTTTAATTCTTGGTACTACAGGTTAAACTTCTTAATGATAGATGAAGTGTATTTTTACATTAAGAGCGACCACGCTACCGTGGAGTTACTTGGTGACTTACATTGATTCTAGACAATGGTGTACACTAGACTAAGTATGATGTTAACCTCCCTTCGGAGCTATGTCATTATCACTTAGAGGCTAAAGGAAAAGCGGCACATTATTTTCTATGATAGTATTAATAATGAGGATAATCCGTGCTTAATCATAGTGATTGGTATGACCTCGCTACCGAGGAATATTAATTGCGGGATTAGGTTGTCGTTGCATATATTATATTATGGTTTTATTAAGGTTCCATATTAGTTTATATGCTAAATTGATAATGTCCAGTTTACTTATTATATTCATGTTTATTATTTCAGATTTGAACATGGCATCATTTAGCCCACTTGTTAGCATTCTTAATCAAAACAAACTGACTGGAACTAATTATGCTGACTGGAAAAGAAACTTGGACATAGTTCTCATAGCTGAAGAGCACAAATATGTGCTTACTCAACCATGTCCTAGCTTTCCTTCATTAGATGCTCCTCTTGAGGAAAAACAACGATATGATCGTTGGCAGAAATCTAATGAAATGGCCAAGTGCTACATCCTAGCGTCCATCTCAAATGTTCTACAACATCAAATGCAGGATGTAGAACTAGCTTCGGACATTATGCAAAGTCTGAAGGAGATTTTTGGTGAGCAAGGCTGTTCTGCAAGGCAAGAAACCATGAGGCAAATTTATAATACCAAAATGGCTGAAGGTAGTTCAGTGAGAGAACATTGTCTTACAATGATCTCTAATCTGAATACATTGGAAGTTTTGGGTGCCGACATTGATGGATAATCCCAAGTGGATATGATACTCCAGTCACTATCGGAATCATTCAAGGAATTCAGACTTAATTATAACATGAACAAAAAGATTTATTCTTTGTCTGAATTAATGAATGAGTTGGTAGAGGCTGAAGGCATCCTTGGTGCTTCTAATGTTGAAGCCAATGTGGGTGAAGTTTCTACTTCTCAACCTAAGTCGAAAGGCAAGGGTAAGAAGAAGAAGAAGAAGGACTTCACTAAACAGGAGGGTAAACAAATTTTCTTAGGGGTTGCCGACAAAGGAAAGAAGCTGAAAGGAAAATGTTTCCATTGTGGAGAGAAAGGACATTGGAAGAGGAATTGTCCAAAGTTCAAGGCTGCCAATAAAGGTATGAAAATTTCATTTCTTCTTGAAATATGTTTGGTACAAAATCCCACGGATTCCTGGTGTGTGGATTCAGGTTGTACTAATCATATCTGCGATTCTTTGCAGGGGTTCCAAGAGACCAGAAGACTTAAAGAAGGAGAGTTGTTTCTGACCTTGGCTGATGGGAGTAGGATTCCAGTTGTAGCTATTGGAGTGTTTAATTTATGCTTTGAAACTAGGGTTTTAATATTGGAAGACTGTTTATTTGTACCTAATGTTCGTAGGAATTTAATTTCTGCAACTTATTTAGGTAAAAATGGATATTGTGTTATCCTTAAAGACAATGTTGTAATAAAGAAGGATAAAATGTTTATCTGTTCTGGCAATATTGTGGATGGTATTTATATTTTAACTCCTAATAAGCATGAATTATATAATTCTGAATTAGATAATAACTCTCATGTAAAACTCATTAAAGAGAAAGTTTCCTTCTACTAATGATGCATATCTTTGGCACTTCCGTTTGGGTCATATTAATCCAAATAGAATTCAAAGACTGATCAAAGATGGTCTCTTAGAGTCATTGCACTTTGATGAATTTCCAGTTTGTGAATCTTATTTAGAAGGAAAAATGACCAAATGACCTTTTAATGCAAAAGGTAGAAGAGCCCAAGAGTTGCTAGAATTAGTTCATACAGATGTTTATGGTCCTATGTCAACCCAAGCAAAAGGAGGTTATGAGTACTTCATCACTTTCACCAATGATTATTCTAGATTTGGTTATGTGTACCTAATGAGACGGAAGTCTGAAGCCTTTGAAAAATTCAAAGAGTTTAGGGCTGAAGTTGAGAATCAATTGGGTAAACACATAAAGGCCATTCGATCTGATCGTGGTGGCGAATACCTTCTTGGGGATTTCAAGGATTACTTAACTCAAAATGGGATTGTTTACCAATTTACTGCACCTGGAACTCCCCAACAAAATGGTGTAGCAGAGAGAAGGAATAGGACTCTTTTAGAAATGGTTAGGTCCATGATGAGTTACTCAACTTTACCTATTTCTTTTTGGGGTTATGCCTTAGATACAGCAATACATCTTTTGAATTTAGTTCCATCAAAATATGTTCCCAAAACACCCATGGAATTGTGGAGTGGGCGTAAGCCTAGTATGAAATATCTCCACATTTGGGGTTGCCCAACACATGTATTAAAAGGGAAGTTTGATAAGTTGGAACCAAAATCAGAAGTATGTTTGCTTGTGGGTTATCCAAAAGAAACTAGGGGTTATTTATTCTATAGTCATAAAGATAACAAAGTTTTTGTTAGTACAAATGCTAAATTCTTGGAATATGACTATATGAATAATTTTACTCCTAGAAGTCGAGTTGTCTTAGCTGAAATGAATGAACCTGTAATTGAACAACCAATGGTTGAAACTAGGAATGATGTGGCTGTATTGGATACACCATAAGATACTACTCATGAGATGTCTAGTACACAGTTGCCTCGTCGTAGTGGGAGGAATGTTAGGCCACCTATAAGATTCATAGGTCTTGGAGAGACTTATGAGGCTATCTCAGAGGAGGCCGAAACTGATCCTTACACTTATGAAGAAGCAATGAATGATATAGATGCACATCATTGGGTCCAAGCTATGAAATCAGAATTAGATTCCATGTATTCCAATAAAGTTTGGGATCTTGTAAAGGCGCCTAACGGCATTAAACCTGTTGGTTGCAAATGGGTTTACAAGAGGAAGAGAGGGATAGATGGAAAGGTTGAAACCTTTAAAGCAAGGCTAGTGGCAAAAGGGTATACTCAAAAAGAAGGTATTGATTATGAGGAAACCTTTTCACCAGTAGCAATGCTTAAATCTATCAGAATTCTCTTATCCATTGCTGCTCATTATGATTATGAGATTTGGAAAATGGATGTCAAGACTGCATTTCTTAATGGCAATCTTGAAGAGGAAATCTATATGAAGCAACCAGAGGGTTTCATAGCAAAGAACCAAGAGCAAATGGTATGCAAGTTGAATAGGTCCATTTATGGACTTAAGCAAGCATCTAGGTCATGGAACATCAGATTTGATCAAGCAATCAAATCATTTGGTTTTGAACAAAATCTTGATGAACCATGTGTGTACAAAAGACATCAAGACAAAGTAGTAATGTTCCTAGTGCTTTATGTTGATGATATTCTACTTATTGGAAATGATGTAGGTGTAATGTCATCAGTAAAGGTTTGGTTGTCAAGCCAATTTGATATGAAGGACTTGGGTGAGGCTAACTTTATTCTAGGGATCAAGCTTTGGCGAGATCGTAAGAATAAGATGTTAGGCTTATCACAAGCTGGATATATAGATAAGGTTCTAGAACGGTTTAGCATGCAAAACTCCAAGAAAGGATTACTTCCTTTCAGACATGGAGTTCCTCTGTCTGATGACCAAAGGCCTAAGACTCAAGAGGAAGAAGATATGATGAGACAAGTTCCTTATGCCTTTACAGTAGGAAGTCTCATGTATGCCATGCTTTGTACTAGACTAGATATCTGTTTTTCAGTTGGCATGGTCAGCTGATATCAATCAAATCCAGGACCACAACATTGGCAAGCTGTAAAGCATATTCTCAAGTATCTACGGAGAACGAGAGATTATATGCTTGTTTACCTTTGTGAGAATTTGATTCCAATTGGCTATATAGATTCAGACTTTCAATCGGATCTAGATTTCAGAAAGTCCACGTCAGGATATGTATTCACCTTGGGAGGTGGAGCCATAAGTTGGAGGAGTGTTTAAGCAATCTTGTATTGCGGACTCCACCATGGAAGCTGAATATGTTGCTGCTTGTGAGGCAGCAAAGGAAGCTGTTTGGCTCAAGAAATTCCTTTATGATCTTGGTGTAGTGAGAATAGAGCAAGTTCCTATCACATTGTTTTGTGACAATAGTGGAGCGGTTGCACAATCCAAAGATCCAAGGAATCACAAGAAAGGAAAGCACATTGAGACAAAGTACCACATCATTCGAGACATTGTTGCTCGTGCAGATGTGGTGGTCGCAAAGATTGAGAGTGCAAATAATCTAGCAGATCCCTTTACCAAAGCCTTGCCTCAAAGGACATTCGAGTCACATTTGGAGGGAATGGGAGTTAGATTAGTGCACAATAGTCTTTAGGGCAGGTGGGAGATTGTTAGGATATGTGCCCTTAAATCCTATTGTATGATGCTATGTATGATATTATGTATGACATTATGTGAGAAATGATGTATGATTTAGTCACAGAAGATATAGATCACAAGTTCTTTGTAAACTCAGAATTTTGGTTCGTAGTCGGTGATGAAATTGGGCATTTCATCTGCGAAGACTATAACATATTAACTACGATGATTTGTCTTGATCATGGAAGTGGTGACTTTTATTTAATATGTTGATATGTTTTAAGAGTTAAGACATATTGAACTGGACCGCTGTGAGATTTATTATTCTCCTAACGACTGTCAATTGAATAATACATCTCACGACTTGTATTCATATGAACTCTTAATCCTGAGAGAATAATGGACCTGATCATTAAATGTAGGTTGCTTTGAAATATCAGGAGTGAGATCTAAAGTAAATGTCTAAACCTCAGTATGTTGGGCAGCCACATTTAGTGTTGATGGAACATATATTCTCAAGATGGAATTCATAGTCTCTTAACGGAGATATAAAATATTCCATTGAGATAAGTTTAATGGGTACAGTTATTCAGAGAGTTAGGCCTAACCACTTTAGTAAGACTAAAGTATATATTTATGAAATTAGATTTTATAAATATATGGTGAATAACTCAAAAGGATTAAACCGAGTACTCAAGCATTAAGATGTAGCAATTTACAAAGTAGTAGTCTATATTCATGACTTTGTATGGCTATGAATATTTATGAAGGGGTTGCATGTATAATAAAGTCTTGGGATATAATTTATTAATGAGGCCTAGAGTGCAATTATATTTATATAGTGGTATTAAATATAATTAATGGTAACTTTGGACTTGTCAAGAGTTGACAAAAAAGCCCGAGGCCCATTGGAGCTAGTGTCTTGTTTATTCCCTTTTGGTTCCACTCCAAGCCACACACTAAAGCCCAATTGGGAAGGCCCAAAAGGCTAGCCCAATTAGATAATCAGTTATGTGGAGAGAAACATACAGAATTTTATATAGAATGAAATGGTTTTTATGTTTAATAAGACAAGAAGAAAATATAAGGAAGAGAGACAATCTTTCATATTCTCTCTAGAAAACATAGAACTGATTGAGAGACCACACATCTTGGGCATCAAGTGGAATTGGAGTGAAGATTGAAAGTGTTCCCGAGTACTTCTTCATTCGGTTTTGAATTTCACCGCATCAAGGTACACTCTCTTGTTCTTATATTCTGAAACTTACATAGTGCATGTTATCAATTGCGAAAGAAGTAGATCCATTTATTTTCCGCTGCGTATGTTATGTAGGCCCTTCTTAATAGAGAGTTTAAGGACTCGACGATGCTAAGGATCTGCTTAGCAGGAGGCTAAAGGGAACCGACGTAGCTAAGGCCCTTCTTAGCAGAGAGTCCAAGGACTCGACGTAGCTAAGGATCTGCTTAGCAGGAGGTCTGAGGGACCCGACGTAGCTAAGTATCTGCTTTGGAGGAGGTCTGAGGGACCCGGCGTTGCTAAGTCCCTTTTTGGCACAGAGTTTGAGGATTCGACGGAACTAAAGATCTGCTTAGCAAGAGGTCTAAGGGACCCGACATTGCTAAGTCTCTTTTGGGTAGAGAGTCCGAGGACTCGACGTCGCAAAGGATTTGCTTAGCAGGAGGTCTGAAGGACTCGACGTAGCTAAGGGATTTCTTAGCAGAGAGTCCGAGGACTCGACAAAGCTAAGGATCTGCTTAGCAGGAGGCCTGAGGGACCCGACGTAGCTAAGGCCCTACGTAGCAGAGAGTCTGAGGACTCGACGTAGCTAAGGATCTGCTTAGCAAGAGGCTTGAGGGACCCGACATAGCTAAGTCTCTTTTTGGCAGACTCCGACGACTTGACGTAGCTAAAGATCTGCTTAGTAGGAGGTCTAAGGGACCTGACGTAGCTAAGGCCCTTCTTAGCAGAGAGTCCGAGGACTCGACGTTGGTAAGGATCTGCTTAGCAAGAGGTCTGAGGGACCCGACGTAGCTAAGGTCCTTCTTAGTAGAAAGTCCGAGGACTCGACGTTGCTAAGGCTCTGCTTAGCAGGATGTCTGAGGGACCCAACGTAGCTAAGGCTCTTCTTAGTAAAGAGTCCGAGGACTCAACGTAGCTAAGGATCTGCTTAGCAGTAGGTCTGAGGGACCCGACGCAGCTAAGGCTCTGTTTATTAGTAAGTGGTCTGAAGCACCCGACGAAGCTAAGGATATGTTAAACACTTAGCAGGAGGTCTGAGGGACCCCACGTAGCTAAGTCACTTTTTCGCACAGAGTTCGAGGACTCGACGTAGCTAAGGATCTGCTTAGTGGGAGGCTTAAGGGACCCAAAGTAGCTAAGGCCCTTCTTAACAGCGAGTCCGAGGACTCGACGAAGCTAAGGATCTACTTAGCAGGAGCTCTGAGGCACCCGACGTAGCTAAGACTCTACTTAACTGAGAGTCCGAGGACTCGACGTAGCTAAGGATCTGCTTAGTAAGAGGTGTGAGGGACCCGACGTAGCTAAGTCTCTTTTTGGCAGAGAGTCCGAGGACTTGACGTAACTAAGGATCTACTTTGTAGAAGGTCTGAGGGACCTGACGTAGCTAAGGCCCTTCTTAGCAGAGAGTCCGAGGACTCGACGTAGGTAAGGATTTGCTTAGCAGGAGGTCTGAGGGACCCGACGTAGCTAAGTTCCTTCTTAGTAGAAAGTTCGAGGACTCGACGTAGCTAGGGATCTGCATAGCAGGATCTCTGAGGGACCCGTCGTAGCTAAGGCTCTTCTTAGCAAAGAGTCCGAGGACTCAACGTAGCTAAGGATCTGCTTAGCAGGACGTCTGAGGTCCCTGACGTAGCTAAGGTCCTTTTTAGTAGAAAGTCCGAGGACCCGACGTAGCTAGGGATCTGCTTTACAGGAGGTCTGAGGGACCTTACGTAGCTAAGTCACTTTTTGGCACAGAGTCCGAGGACTCGACGTAGCTAAGGATCTGCTTAGCAGGAGGTCTGAGGGACCCGACGTTGCAATGGCATTTCTTTGCAGAAAGTCCGAGGACTCGACATTGCTAAGGATAAACTTAGTTGGAGGCATAATACAAACATAATATAATATATGCAATGACAACCCAATCCCATACTCAATATCCCTCAGCATAGAGTGAACATTAAATACTATGATTGATTGAGAACTATTCTCATTATTAGTGCTATCATGATAACTCTTATCAAACACTTAATAATATGCCGTTATACATTTGGCCTCTAAATGATTATAGCAAGAACTCAGCATAGAGGATACTATAATATTTAGTCTAGTGTATACCATTGTCTAGAATCATGTGTAGCCACATTTCATCCCCTTAACAGGCTTATCATGTAGTACCATGATACAAAACACCCTTCGCATGGAATGCAAAGCTCGAAGCTAAGACAAGGTGTTTGATCAAACCACTATAAACCAAGAAATTTAATCTTGTAGGACCATGAAATACATATTCTCCGCATGGAATGCAAAGCTCGAAGCTGAGACAAAATATATATTTCATACTACTATGAACCAACAATGAAGGCCGTGAGATGCAACCCTTGCATCTCTCTCCCACTAGATGTTTTAAATTAAAGGTTTTTAAAATCAAGAACCATAATAATGCTAGACACATTGAAAACATAATCCTAATCTCATTAGAAATAATAACTAGATGGCATATATATATATATATATAATATATAACACACACACATATATATATATATATATAATATAAAACCAAACCCATATATATTATATTTCATATATATATAAATAATATATATATAATATAATATACTATACGGATTACATATAATATATTATACATATATAACATGCATTATATATATATATAATACGTACGGATTGTATATATAAGCCTTTTAAATCCATGCGGTGCCATATAATTAACCAAGAAAACATGCCAATCACGCCAACATAGATATCAATTCCAAGCGGTGCATGCCTTATAATAACCGCACATGGCAGTTAACAATTTATACCATTTCTTGACTACGGTGGATTGGCTATGAATTCACGAATTCTTGGTGCAGTGCATATATCATCAAGCAATGCAACAACAATTCAAAAGTTGCAATCAATAAACACTTGCACATTCCAATCCGTATCATATATATAGAGATGATTAAAATCCATGCACATAAATTGATAGACACGGCAATCAATACTTGATAGTTATAAAATTTTCAATAACTATCAATCTTTGGCATATGAATCATGGCATATGAATTCCAACGCTAATAACAAAAAATTCATAAAACCATGATTATCGAAACATGTCTACACAAAAATAACGGTTTTCTTAAATTCTAAAACTTAATCACATGCTATACAATCATGAGATGAAAACCTGGCTCTGATACCAAATGAAGGATAATCTGGTTTTGTATCTCATACAAAACACATAGCGGAAGCAATCAAATAGATCTATTTTATTCATGATTGATAACATGCACTATGTAAATTTCAGAATTCAAGAACGAGATTGTGTACCTTGGTGCAGTGAAATTCAAAAACAAAAGATTCGAAATGCTTGGGAACACTTTCAATCTTCACTCCAATTCCACTTTATGCCCAAGAAGTGTGGTCTCTCAATCAGTTTCTAAAGGAGAATATTGAGTGACTTCACTCACACATACACACCACTTCACAATGATGTCTCCTTTTTTCTTATGAAAAAATTCTGTATGTTTCTCCTTTTATAACCAACTGATTATCTAATTGGGCCGGCCTATTGGGCATTTCCAATTGGGCTTTAGTGTGTGGCTTGGAGTGGGACCAAAAGGGACCAATAAGACACTAGCTCCAATGGGCCTTGGACTTTTCTATCAACTCCTGACAAGCCCAAAGTTACCATTAATTATATTTAATACTACTATATAAATATAATTGCACTCTAGGCCTTATTATTAAATTTTATCCCAAGACTTTATTATACATGCAACCCCTTCATAAAATATTCGTAGTAATACAAAGTCATGAATATAGACTGCCACTTTGTAAATTACTACATCTTAATCCTTGAGTACCCGGTTTAATCCTTTTTGAGTTATTCACCATATATTTATGAAATCCAATTTAATAAATATATACTTTAGTCTTACTAAAGTGGTTAGGCCTAACTCTCTGAATAACTGTACCCATTAAACTTATCTCAAGGGAATATTTTATATCTCCGTTAAGAGACTATGAATTCCATCTTGAGAATATATGTTCCATCAACACTAAATGTGGCTGCCCAACATACTGAGGTTTTGACCGTTACTTTAGATCTCACTCCTGATATATCAAAGCAACCTAAATTTCATGATCAGGTCCATTATTCTCTCAGGATTAAGAGTTCATGTGAATACAAGTCGTGAGATTTATTATTCCATTGACAGTCGTTAGGAGAATAATAAATCTCACAGCGGTCCAGTTCAATATGTCTTAACTCTTAAAACATATCAACATATTAACTAGAAGTCACCACTTCCATGATCAAGACAAATCATCGTAGTTAATATGTTATAGTCTTCGCAGATGAAATGCCCAATTTCATCACCGACTACGAACCAAAATTCTGAGTTTACAAAGAACTTGTGATTTATATCTTCTGTGACTTTTCACATAAATCACATACTATGCATCTCATGGACTATTTGATAATGTCCGAATATTAATGTTACCATTATTTTAGATAAGAATAAAACAACTTTATTAAACACAATATTAAGTCATACATCATTTCTCACATAATGTCATACATAATATCATACATAACATCATACAATAGGATTTAAGGGCACATATACTAACATCGACGTAGCTAAGGCTCTTCTTTGCAGAAAGTCCGAGGACTCGACGTAGCTAAGGATTTGCTTAGCAGGAGGTTTGAGGGACCCGACGTAGCTAAGGTCCTTCTTAGTAGAAAGCCCGAGGACTCGACGTAGCTAGGGATCTGTTTAGCAGGATGTCTGAGGGACCCGATGTAACATCCGTCTCACCTAAAATTTAATTTAACTGCTTCTAGAGTGGATTTGATGAATCGCTTGATTTTTTTGTGGAGGAGATAATTATTTTATATTATGATTTCTACAATAATAATAATAATAATAATAATATTAATAATAATAATAAGGGGTAACGTGAATAATTATTTTGTGGTTTATTCAAAATTAATTTATAGCCTCCTAGCCTATGTAAATAACCTTATAATGAGTTTAGTGGAAAGGTAGGTCTTGGAAGCTTATTTTAGTTTTTAGTGGGCTTCTAAATTTTAAGCCCAAGTGAAAAACAGCTTTGATATGACAGAAATTTAGGGCTTCCTGGGGATAGGTAGAGAGAAAGACACTAGACAAAAAAAAAAAAAAAAAAAAAAAAAAAAAAAAAAAAAAAAAAAACTACAGCAAAAAGGACTGGGGACTGTGCGCTACAGGGGGGGGCAGCCAGCAAACCTTATTTTCAGTTTGGGGTAAACGTTGATTTGTGCAAGCCTTTGATTCTGTTGGGCACTTAGCAGCCAGCAAATTTTAAGTGCATGTGAGGTAAACTTTAATTTGCAAGCCATTGTATTTTCGCTGGACAGTTGGTGTTTAAAGGAGACTTTTGTCTCTTTGCTGATTCAAACTTTTGGAAATCTAATACTTGTTGCACAGGAATAGAGTTTATATTATATTACTGTAGAATTATAATATCATAGATTAGGGATGCGGCACATGAATATGGATGCGGTTTATATGAATATATATATATATATATATGTATATTCATCATAGATTAGGGATGCAGTACATATGAGTATGGAGGCGGTATCATAGATTAAGGTTACATGTTGTCTATCTCCATAAAATAGAGTTTTTATTACATTGTTTCTTGGGCATGATATCTCTAGGCGGTGCAGATTGTATATATTATAAAATTTTGATGGTATATAATTCTAGAAGTCTCTGCGTTATAACCTATTTCAGTGGCATGATAGGTATCTAGATATATATATAAATATATATATACACATATATGTAGAGAGTAAAGATTCAAGAATGGATATGCATAAATTGTCTTTATGAAACTATGACATTTTAATGTTAATTGCTTATGCGGATTGGATATGTGAAGGCTAATGTATATAAGGCTTGCACTACTTGGATATATATAGGTATATTAAGTGTTAGTTTAGGGTATACTTTGCTTTTAGAATCTAGAATAGGTGGGGGTTTATTAGAAGGAGATGTTAAATTTTTAATTTTTTTTTTTTTTTGCCAATCTTCTTAGTGGCTGAGGAATTGTTTTATCAAAGGACTTTGTGATTATTCAAAATCTGCTCTCATTGAGTTATTTAATTTTTATTAGGTTCTAGTTGACGTCGTTTCGTGCGATTAAAGTGAAGCTTGGGTTAGCAACTAGAGGTAAGTAGACTTCAGCACATGACGTCTCTCAGGACGTATATATATATATATATATATATATATACACGTGGTAAAAATATATTTATCTATATATGTATATAATTGCAAAGGTGAAGTTCCAAAAACTTATACCATTGTTAGTGCTTTGCACATACTCGAATTTTATTATCTATTGTATGTTATTATGAAATTGTATTTGTCAAGAATTGTTTCAAATGGTCAACTAGACAGTCTGCAACCTTTGCCAACACAGGGTTAAGTGTTGGTCTTCGACCGAAGTAGTGTTAGTGTGGTGTGGTGCAGTGTTACTGTTGCTCTTTGGAGCTAGTGTTACCTCTTTGAGGTTAGTGTATTGTTTCCCATGGGAATCACCCACCGAGTGTTTAGCAGCTTTTGTCTGTGTTTGACCAATATTATCCATATCGAACTACTGTTTTATTGCTACTGATCTGTGTAAGTGGGATAATTGTTTATTTTTTTTATAATAAATTGTTTCTACCTATTTGGTGCATATTGGCATATTAAGTGGTTATTATTTTATTAACGATTACAGCGTTATAGTGAAATATTTTATTTTAATAGTTTTATAGAATATATTATATTACCATTTAAACTATCTGTAAATGTATCGTGAAGACTATATTTTGACAATGATACTAATGTTTTGTTTTGGAAGACATCCTCATGTTATGTAGTCTCTTATTGAGCCACTAGCTCACCCCTTTTTTCCACCCTTTCAGATTAGAGATGTGGAGTGTCTTTTGGTGGTTGATCAGTGGAGCCTTAGATTGATGACTTCGTTTGGAGCTATGTTAGTTGGTGAATTGTTTTAATAAAATTTCTTCAGGACAATGAGTTTAACATTGTGGAACTATTTTGAGATTGTATTTATAGACCTTATATTGGAGGATTTTGTGTTTTTTTTTTTTACGAATTTATAAGGAAATATGATGATGGATAGATGTTTATTTGAAGATAATTATTCTGCTCTGTTCCATTATATTATTGTTTGATTATTTCTAGGACAGGCTATGCATCCAAATCCTTGGTATGAGTTTGGGGTGTTACAGTTATGGTATCAGAGCATAGGTTTATGATTCTGTAGACTTATAGGTTTAATCTTATGACTATTCTGGAACAAGAGTGTGATTATAAGGAATTTTAGTGTTAGAATTATTTGACCTTTCATAGCGATTTGATTTGATTTATGTATTCTATTATTCTAGAGTGTGTAGGAATGATTGTTGTACTATCTATGTGCTTGGTTCTAGGGGTGGCAAAATTGGACACGACTCGCGAACCCGACACGACACGACACGAAATTAGCAGGTTATGGGTTGAGGCTTAATGGGTTCGTGTCATATTCGGGTTGACACGACGGACCCGTTTGATAAACGGGTTGGGTTAGGGTTCAACTTATGGAACCTGTTTAACCTGTCTGACCCGTTTAATTAAATAAAATTTTACCAATATACCATTCAAACCCTAGGTATATAAACTTATTAGTTGTTGTAGTTTATTTTCTTTGACATATTGTGATTTATTATTTATGATATTGAGATATGCCTTAGTTTTGAATGATTATTTGTGATGCAGTTACTCATTAATTTGGAATTTTATATTTAAAATATTTATTTGTTTATTTTTTTATAAATGTTTTTTTTATTTTGATAAAATTAGATAAACAGGTCGACACGACTGACCCGTTTAATAAATGGGTCGTGTTAGGGTTGAGGAATCTTGACCCGTTTAATAAACAGGTCGGGTTAGTGTTGACCCATATAATCGGATACGTATGAGTTGACACGACATGAACCCGACACGCGAACACGAATTGCCACCCCTACTTGGTTCTGACCCTCAGGAATATTTGGAATCTTTACTTATGATATTTTGTTGTATTGCTTAGAGAGATGGCTCCACCAAGGAGGGACCCAGAGAATTATCAACCGAATGCTGGGGGAACCACTAATCTTCAAGCTATTATTGAAGCCATTGGGGGCTTAACCAACATAGTGCAACATCAAGTAGGAGCCACCAATCCGACTAGTGCTTTGGAGAAGTTTAGAAAGCTTGACCCTCCTTCTTTCAAGGGTACAAAGGATCCAATTGAGGCTGACAACTGGCTTAAGGAGATAGAAAGGCTCTTTAGAGCAATGGAAGTTAGTGATGAGCAATGAGTTATCCTTGCTGTTTTTGTACTGAAAGGTGATGCATTGGAATGGTGGGAGTCCACAGAGAGGACACATGGAAGAGAAGTTATAACTTGGCAGCATTTTGTTGAGCTCTTTCGTAAGAGGTATTTTCCTGATAGTTTGATGGTGCAGAAGGAAGCTGAGTTCATTCGCATAGCACAAGGTACTCAATCAGTGTATGAGTATGAGCGGAAATTTGCTGAATTATCCCGCTTTGCTCCACACATGGTTGACACGGAAGCAAGGAAGGCCAGGCATTTTGAAAGAGGTTTAAGGGAGGAAATTCAGGGACCGGTTTCCATGTTCAAATTGGAAACATACGCAGAAGTGGTGGATCGAGCTCTCATAGCAGAGAGGAATTGCAATCATCTCTCAAGGGCCAATGATCAAGAGAGGAAGCCAAACCAGAGTAATTTTCTTAAGGGAAAGTCAAGTGGAAGTTCATTCAAGAGGCAAGGGGCTAATTCAAATAAGAAGGCACATAAAACTTGTCCAAGATGTGGAAAGACTCATAGTGGAACATGTTATTTGGAGTCAAGGGCGTGTTTTAAATGTGGCAAGATTGGACATTTCATCAAGGATTGTCCAGATTTGCGAGCGGAACAAACTACCAATACAAATGGGAGCCAACAAAAACCCATGGTTCAGGGTCGAGTTTTTGCGTTGACTAAACAGGACGCCGAGGCATCCCCATCAGTGGTTTCAGGTACACTTCTTGTTTCCAGTCAACATGCACAAGTGTTATTTGATTCTGGTTCAACTCATTCTTTCATCTCACGTAGACTTGCACAAAGGCTAAACATGGAACCTGAGAGTTTAAATTATGAATTGTGTGTTGCTACACCTTCTGGACAACAAATGATTACCCATAAAGTGTACAAGTCTTGTAATGTTTTAGTCTCTGGGAGGGAATTAAAATCAGATCTTATGTTGCTTGATATGTTTGAGTTTGATGTGATTTTAGGGATGGATTGGTTATCTACTTTTCATGCTTCCATAGAGTGTTTTGGGAAGAAGGTAGTATTTAGAATTCCTGGGGAGCCAGAATTCCTCTTCGAGGGAGATCGTGTGGTGAAACCACCTTTATTGATTTCAGTGATGCAGGCAAGATGATTGCTAAGGAAGGGTTGTGAAGGGTTCCTTGTTTGTGCTTTGAAGGGTGATAAAATTGAATTAAAAGTTGAAGACATCCCAGTGGTGAAAGAGTTCCCAGATGTGTTCTCTGAGGACTTACCTGGATTACCCCCTGACAGAGAGGTTGAGTTCACTATTGACCTAGTACCTGGTACTGGCCCAATTTCCAAAGCACCATATAGAATGGCCCCTACAGAGCTCAATGAATTGAAGGAGCAATTGCAAGACTTGCTTGATAAAGGCTTTATTTGGCCTAGTGCTTCCCCTTGGGGTGCTCTAGTGTTGTTTGTTAAGAAAAAGGATGGTAGTATGCGGTTGTGCATTGACTATAGGGAGTTGAACAAGGTAACCATCAGAAATAAATACCCTTTGCCACGAATTGATGATTTGTTTGATCAGCTTCAAGGAGCTCAAGTCTTCTCTAAAATTGACTTGAGATCTGGTTATCATCAGTTAAGAGTTAAGGAGGATGACATACCAAAGACAGCTTTTCGAACTAGGTATGGTCATTATGAGTTCTTAGTGATGCCTTTTGGTTTAACAAATGCTCCAGCTGTTTTTATGGATTTGATGAATAGGGTATTTCATGAGTACTTGGATCGGTTTGTTATTGTCTTCATTGATGACATCTTGGTTTACTCTAAAAGCCAAGAAGAGCATGAGGAACACTTGAGAATGGTTTTGCAAATTTTAAGAGACAAGAAGTTGTATGCTAAATTGAAGAAGTGTGAGTTCTGGTTGAATCAAGTGGTGTTCTTAGGACATGTGATCTCTAGAGATGGGATTACAGTGGACCCTAGTAAGATCGAAGCTGTAGTTAATTGGGCTGTCCCTACTAATGTAAGTGAGGTAAGAAGTTTTTTGGACCTTGCAGGTTATTACAGAAGATTTGTGGAAGGATTTTCTAGTATTGCAACTCCTTTGACTCGATTAACTCGAAAACATGCAAAGTTTGAGTGGACAGAAGAATGTGAAAGAAGTTTCCAGGAGTTGAAGCAACGGTTGGTTTCTGCACCAGTATTGACTATTCCATCTAGTTCTGGTGGTTTTGTGATATATAGTGATGCATCCCGTAAGGGCCTGGGTTGTGTTCTAATGCAACATGGGAAGGTGGTCGCTTATGCCTCTCGACAACTAAAGAATTATGAACAGAATTATCCAACTCATGATTTGGAATTGGCAGCAGTGGTTTTTGCATTGAAAATTTGGAGGCATTATTTATATGGTGAGAGATGTGAAATATACACTGACCATAAAAGTTTGAAGTACATATACACTCAGAAAGAATTAAATTTGAGGCAAAGGAGATGGCTAGAATTAATTAAAGACTATGATTGTTCAATAAATTACCATCCTGGTAAAGCCAATGTTGTGGCTGATGCACTTAGTCGAAAGTCGTATAGCTTCTCAGCTGCTTTATTAACTACTCAGAAGCATATTATTGTTGATCTTCAGAAACTTGGAGTAGACATAGTGACTGGAGACTCCCAATCCTACCTGGCAAGTTTAAGTGTACAACCAACTCTAATTGATAAGATCAAAGCTGCTCAAAGTGGTGACCCTCAGTTGTTTAAGATCATGGAACAGGTACGTGGTGGAAGTAGATTCGATTTTAATATCTCTAATGATGGTGTTTTGATGTTTGGTAATAGGCTTTGTGTGCCTAATGATTCATTGATTAAAAGAGAGATATTGGAGGAGGCTCATCGTTCGCCTTATACAATGCATCCGGGTAGTACCAAGATGTATCATGACCTTCGAGAAGTTTATTGGTGGATCAACATGAAAAGAGAAATTGCTCAATTTGTGGAACAATGCTTGATTTGCCAGCAAGTCAAAGTGGAACATCAGAGGCCATCAGGGTTGTTACAACCTTTACCTATTCCTGAGAGGAAGTGGGAGAATATCACCATGGACTTTGTGTGTGGGTTACCAAGATCACCTAAGAATCATGATGCTATTTGGGTAGTAATGGATAGGTTGACTAAATCTGCCCACTTCATTCCAATTAGAATGAACTACTCTTTTGACAAACTGGCTGAACTTTATATAAATGAGATTGTGAGGTTGCATGGAGTGCCAGCTTCTATTGTATCTGATAGAGACTCGAGATTCACTTCAGGGTTCTGGGATAGTTTGCAAAAAGCCTTGGGTACTAAATTGAACTTTAGTACTGCTTGCCACCCTCAAACAGATGGACAGTCCGTGAGAACTATCCAAACTTTGGAAGACATGTTGAGAGCTTGTGTCTTGGATTTCAAGGGTAGTTGGAATGACTATTTGACTTTGGTGGACTTTGCTTATAACAATAGCTATCACTCCAGTATTAAGATGGCACCTTATGAGGCTTTGTATGGGAGAAAGTGTAGATCCCCAGTTTGTTGGGATGAGGTTGGAGAGAGGAGAATCTTGGGTCCTGAGATTGTTCAAAGGACTAGTGAAAAGATTGATGTAATTCGGGAAAGGTTGCGTGCAGCTCAAAGTAGACAGAAAAGTTATGCTGACCCACGGAGAAGAGAAGTGGAATTTGAAGTTGGAGACATGGTTTTCATTCGAGTGGCACCTATGAAAGGAGTTATGCGGTTTGGCAAGAAGGGTAAGTTAAGCCCTAGGTACGTGGGGCCCTTTGAAATTTTGGAGAGAGTTGGTTCGGTTGCTTACCGGCTTGCCTTACCACCGGCTTTGTCAAGGATACATAACGTTTTCCATGTATCCATGTTGAGAAGGTATGTCCTTGATCCTTCTCATATCTTGAGCTATGAGCCACTTCAAGTCAAAGAGAACTTATCCTACGAGGAGGTCCCAATTCAGATTTTAGATCATAAAGAGCAAGTGCTACGTAATAAGACTATACATTTGGTCAAAGTATTGTGGAGGAACCATTCCATAGAGGAAGCTTCATGGGAGCGTAAAGACGAAATGCAATCCAAATATCCCCAGCTATTTCAAAAGTGAGGTATGTTTTGAATTTTCGAGGACGAAAATTTTATAAGAGGGGGAGAATGTAACACCCATCTCACCTAAAATTTAATTTAACTGCTTCTAGAGTGGATTTGATGAATCGCTTAATTTTTTTGTGGAGGAGATAATTATTTTATATTATGATTTCTACATTAATAATAATAATAATAATAATAATAATATTAATATTAATAATAATATTAATATTAATAATAATAATAAGGGGTAACGTGAATAATTATTTTGTGGTTTATTCAAAATTAATTTATAGCCTCCTAGCCTATGTAAACAACCTTATAATGAGTTTAGTGGAAAGGTAGGTCTTGGAAGCTTATTTTAGTTTTTAGTGGGCTTCTAAATTTTCAGCCCAAGTGAAAAACAGCTTTGATATAACAGAAATTTAGGGCTTCCTGGGGATAGGTAGAGAGAAAGACACTAGACAAAAAAAAAAAAAAAAAAAAAAAAAAAAAAAAAAAAAAAAAAAAAACTACAGCAAAAAGGACTGGGGACTATGCGCTACCGGGGGGGGGGGGCAGCCAGCAAACCTTATTTTCAGTTTGGGGTAAACGTTGATTTGTGCAAGCCTTTGATTCTGTTGGGCACTTAGCAGCCAGCAAATTTTAAGTGCATGTGAGGTAAACTTTAATTTGCAAGCCATTGTATTTTCGCTGGACAGTTGGTGTTTAAAGGAGACTTTTGTCTCTTTGCTGATTCAAACTTTTGGAAATCTAATACTTGTTGCACAGGAATAGAGTTTATATTATATTACTGTAGAATTATAATATCATAGATTAGGGATGCGGCACATGAATATGGATGCGGTTTATATGAATATATATATATATATATATATATATGTATATTCATCATAGATTAGGGATGCAGTACATATGAGTATGGAGGCGGTATCATAGATTAAGGTTACATGTTGTCTATCTCCATAAAATAGAGTTTTTATTACATTGTTTCTTGGGCATGATATCTCTAGGCGGTGCAGATTGTATATATTATAAAATTTTGATGGTATATAATTCTAGAAGTCTCTGCGTTATAACCTATTTCAGTGGCATGATAGGTATCTAGATATATATATAAATATATATATACACATATATGTAGAGAGTAAAGATTCAAGAATGGATATGCATAAATTGTCTTTATGAAACTATGACATTTTAATGTTAATTGCTTATGCGGATTGGATATGTGAAGGCTAATGTATATAAGGCTTGCACTACTTGGATATATATATAGGTATATTAAGTGTTAGTTTAGGGTATACTTTGCTTTTAGAATCTAGAATAGGTGGGGGTTTATTAGAAGGAGATGTTAAATTTTTAAATTTTTTTTTTTTGCCAATCTTCTTAGTGGCTGAGGAATTGTTTTATCAAAGGACTTTGTGATTATTCAAAATCTGCCCTCATTGAGTTATTTAATTTTTATTAGGTTCTAGTTGACGTCGTTTCGTGCGATTAAAGTGAAGCTTGGGTTAGCAACTAGAGGTAAGTAGACTTCAGCACATGACGTCTCTCAGGACATATATATATATATATATATATATACACGTGGTAAAAATATATTTATCTATATATGTATATAATTGCAAAGGTGAAGTTCCAAAAACTTATACCATTGTTAGTGCTTTGCACATACTCGAATTTTCTTTTCTATTGTATGTTATTATGAAATTGTATTTGTCAAGAATTGTTTCAAATGGTCAACTAGACAGTCTACAACCTTTGCCAACACAGGGTTAAGTGTTGGTCTTCGGCCGAAGTAGTGTTAGTGTGGTGTGGTGCAGTGTTACTGTTGCTCTTTGGAGCTAGTGTTACCTCTTTGAGGTTAGTGTATTGTTTCCCATGGGAATCACCCACCGAGTGTTTAGCAGCTTTTGTCTGTGTTTGACCAATATTATCCATATCGAACTACTGTTTTATTGCTACTGATCTGTGTAAGTGGGATAATTGTTTATTTTTTTTTATAATAAATTGTTTCTACCTATTTGGTGCATATTGGCATATTAAGTGGTTATTATTTTATTAACGATTACAGCGTTATAGTGAAATATTTTATTTTAATAGTTTTATAGAATATATTATATTACCATTTAAACTATCTGTAAATGTATCGTGAAGACTATATTTTGACAATGATACTAATGTTTTGTTTTGGAAGACATCCTCATGTTATGTAGTCTCTTATTGAGCCACTAGCTCACCCCTTTTTTCCACCCTTCCAGATTAGAGATGTGGAGTGTCTTTTGGTGGTTGATCAGTGGAGCCTTAGATTGATGACTTCGTTTGGAGCTATGTTAGTTGGTGAATTGTTTTAATAAAATTTCTTCAGGACAATGAGTTTAACATTGTGGAACTATTTTGAGATTGTATTTATAGACCTTATATTGGAGGATTTTGTGTTTTTTTTTTTTTACGAATTTATAAGGAAATATGATGATGGATAGATGTTTATTTGAAGATAATTATTACGCTCTGTTCCATTATATTATTGTTTGATTATTTCTAGGACAGGTTATGCATCCAAATCCTTGGTATGAGTTTGGGGTGTTACACCCGACGTAGCTAAGGCTCTTCTTAGCAAAGAATCCGAGGACTTAACGTAGCTAAGGATCTGCTTAGTGGTAGGTCTGAGGGACCCGACGCAGCTAAGGCTCTAATTAACACTTAGCAGGTGGTCTGAGGGACCCGACATAGCTGAGGCTCTTCTTAGCAGAGAGTCCAAGGTCTCGACGTAGCTAAGTATCTATTTAGTAGGAGGTCTGATGTACCTGGCGTTGCTAATGCTCTATTTAACACTTAGCAGGAGGTCTGAGGGACTCGACGTAGCTAAGGCTCTTCTTTGCCGAGAGTCCGAGGACTCGACGCAGCTAAGGATCTGCTTAGTCGAAGGTCTAAGGGACCCGACGCAGCTAAGGATCTATTTAACACTTAGCAGAAGGTCTGAGGGACCCGACATAGCTATGGCTCTTCGTAGCAGAGAGTCTAAGGACTCGACGTAGCTAAGGATCTGCTTAGCGGGAGGACTGAGGCACCCAACGTCGCTGAGGCTCTATTTAACATTTAGCAGGAGGTCTGAGGGACCCGACGTAGCTAAGGCTCTTCTTAGTAAAGAGTCCAAGGACTCGACGTAGCCAAGGATCTGCATAGTAGGAGGTCTGAGGGGCCCGACGTAGCTAAGGCTCTTCTTAGCAGAGAGGTCCGAGGACTCGACGTAGCTAAGGATCTGCTCAACAAGAGGTCTGAGGGACCCGACGCAGCTAAGACTCTGTTTAACAATTAGCAAGAAGTCTGAAGGACTCGACGTAGCTAAGGATCTGCTTAGCAGGAGGTCTGAGGGAGCCGACGAAGCTAAGTCTCTTTTTGGAAGAGAGTCCGAGGACTCGACGTAGCTAAGGATCTGCTTAGCAAGAGGTATGTAGGACCCGACGCAGCTAAGGCTCTATTTAACACTTAGCAAGAGGTCTGAAGGACTCAACGTAGCTAAGGATTTGCTTTGCAGGAGGTCTACGGGACCCGACGTAGCTAAGACTCTAATTAGCAGAGAGTCGGAGGACTCGACGTAGCTAAGTATCCGCTGAGTAGGTGGTCTGAGTGACCTGGCATTGCTAAGTCACTTTTTGGCACAAAGTCCGAGGACTCGACGTAGCTAAGGATCTGCTAAGCAGGAGGTCTGTGGGACCCGACGTAGCTAAAGCTCTTCCTAGCAGAGAGTCTGAGCACTCGACAAAGCTAAGGATCTGCTTAGCAGGAGGCTTGAGGGACCCGACGTAGCTAAGGCCCTACTTAGCAGAGAGTCTGAGGACTCGACGTAGCTAAAGATCTGCTTAGCAAGAGGCTTGAGGGACCCGACGTAGCTAAGTCTCTTTTTGGCAGAGACTCCGAGGGGTTAACGTAGCTAAGGATCTACTTAGCAGGAGGTCTGAGGGACCCGACGTAGCTAAGGCTCCTCTTAACTGAGAGTCCAATGACTCGATGTAGCTAAGGATCTGCTTAGCAGGAGCTCTGAGGGACCCGACGTAGCTAAGGCTCTTCATAACAGAGAGTCCGAGGACTCGACGTAGCTAAGGATCTGCTTAGTAGGAGGTGTGAGGGACCCGACGTAGCTAAGGCTCCCTTTAACTGAGAGTCCAAATGACTCGATGTAGCTAAGGATCTGCTTAGCAGGAGGTCTGAGGGACCCGACGTAACTAAGGCTCTTCTTAGAAAAGAGTCCAAGGACTCAACGTAGCTAAGGATCTGCTTAGCAGGAGGTCTGAGGTCCCCGACGTAGCTAAGGTCCTTAGTAGAAAGTCCGAGGACCCGACGTAGCTAGAGATCTGCTTAGCAGGAGGTCTGAGGGACCTTACGTAGCTAAGTCACTTTTTGGCACAGAGTCCGAGGACTCGACGTAGCTAAGGATCTCTTTAGCAGGAGGTTTGAGGGACCCGACGTTGCAATGGCATTTCTTTGCAGAAAGTCTGAGGACTCGACATTGCTAAGGATAAACTTAGCAGGAGGCATAAGGGACCCGACGTAGCTAAGGACCTTCTTAACAGAGAGTCGGAGGACTCGACGAAGCTAAGCATCTGCTTAGCAGGAGGTCTGAGGGACCCGACGTAGCTAAGGCTCTTCATAACAGAGAGTCCGAGGACTCGACGTAGCTAAGGATCTGCTTAGCAGGAGGTCTGAGGGACCCGACGTAGCTAAGGCTCCTCTTAACTGAGAGTCCAATTACTCGACGTAGCTAAGGATCTGCTTAGCGGTAGGCCTGAGGGACCCGATGCAGCTAAGGCTCTGTTTATTAGCAAGAGGTTTGAAGCACTCGACGTAGCTAAGCATTTGCTTTACACTTAGCTGGAAGTCTGAGGGACCCTACATAGCTAAGAACCTTCTTAACAAAGAGTCCGAGGACTCGACGAAGCTAAGTATCTGCTTGGTGAGAGGTCTGAGGGACCCGACGTAACTAAGGATCTTCTTAACAGAGAGTCCGAGAATTCGATGTAGCTAAGGATCTGCTTAGCAGGAGTTCTGAGGGACCCGACGCAGCCAAGGCTCTGTTTAACACTTCGCAAGAGGTTTGAAGGACTCAACGTAGCTAAGGATTTGCTTTGCAGGAGGTCTAAGGGACCCGACGTTGTCGAGGCTCCACTTAGCAAAGAGTCGGAGGACTCCACGTAGCTAAGTATCTGGTTAGTAGAAGGTCTGAAGGTACCTGGCTTTGCTAATGCTCTGTTTAACACTTAGAAGGAGGTCTGAGGGCCCCGACGTAACTAAGGCTCTTCTTTGCTGAGAGTCCGAGGACTCGACGTAACTAAGGATCTGCTTAGTAGAAGGTCTAAGGGACCCGACGCAGCTAAGGTTCTGCTTAGCAGGAGGTCTGAGGGACCCAACGTCGCTAAGGCTCTAATTAACACTTAGCAGGTGGTCTGAGGGACCCGACATAGCTGAGGCTCTTTTTAGCAGAGTGTCCAAGGTCTCGACGTAGCTAAGTATCTGTTTAGTAGGAGGTCTGATGTACCTGGCGTTGCTAATGCTCTATTTAACACTTAGCAGGAGGTCTGAGGGACTCGACGTAGCTAAGGCTCTTCTTTGCCGAGAGTCCGAGGACTCGACGCAGCTAAGGATCTGCTTAGTCGAAGGTCTAAGGGACCTGACGCAGCTAAGGATCTATTTAACACTTAGCAGAAGGTCTGAGGGACCCGACATAGCTATGGCTCTTCGTGGCAGAGAGTCTAAGGACTCGACGTAGCTAAGGATCTGCTTAGCAGGAGGACTGAGGCACCCAACGTCGCTGAGGCTCTATTTAACATTTAGCAGGAGGTCTGAGGGACCCGACGTAGCTAAGGCTCTTCTTAGCAAAGAGTCCAAGGACTCGACGTAGCCAAGGATCTGCATAGTAGGAGGTCTAAGGGGCCCGACGTAGCTAAGGCTCTTCTTAGCAGAGAGGTCCGAGGACTCGACGTAGCTAAGGATCTGCTCAACAAGAGGTCTGAGGGACCCGACGCTGCTAAGACTCTGTTTAACAATTAGCAAGAAGTCTGAAGGACTCGACGTAGCTAAGGATCTGCTTAGCAGGAGGTCTGAGGGAGCCGACGAAGCTAAGTCTCTTTTTGGAAGAAAGTCCGAGGACTCGACGTAGCTAAGGATCTGCTTAGCAAGAGGTATGTAGGACCCGACGCAGCTAAGGCTCTATTTAACACTTAGCAAGAGGTCTGAAGGACTCAACGTAGCTAAGGATTTGCTTTGCAAGAGGTCTAAGGGACCCGACGTAGCTGAGACTCTACTTAGCAGAGAGTCGGAGGACTCGACGTAGCTAAGTATCCGCTGAGTAGGTGGTCTGAGTGACCTGGCATTGCTAAGTCACTTTTTGGCACAAAGTCCGAGGACTCGACGTAGCTAAGGATCTACTAAGCAGGAGGTCTGAGGGACCCGACGTAGCTAAAGCTCTTCCTAGCAGAGAGTCTGAGCACTCGACAAAGCTAAGGATCTGCTTAACAGGAGGCTTGAGGGACCCGACGTAGCTAAGGCCCTACTTAGCAGAGAGTCTGAGGACTCGACGTAGCTAAAGATCTGCTTAGCAAGAGGCTTGAGGGACCCGACGTAGCTAAGTCTCTTTTTGGCAGAGACTCCGAGGGGTTAACGTAGCTAAGGATCTGCTTAGCAGGAGGTCTGAGGGACCCGACATAGCTAAGGCTCCTCTTAACTGAGAGTCCAATGACTCGATGTAGCTAAGGATCTGCTTAGCAGAAGGTCTGAGGGACCCGACGTAGCTAAGGCTCTTCTTAGCAAAGAGTCCGAGGACTCAACGTAGCTAAGGATCTGCTTAGCAGTAGGCCTGAAGGACCCGACGCAGCAAAGGCTCTGTTTATTAGCAAGAGTTCTGAGGCACCCGACGAAGCTAAGGATATGTTTAACACTTTGCAGGAGGTCTGAGGGACCCGACTTAGCTAAGTCACTTTTTGGCATAGAGTCCGAGGACTCGACGTAGCTAAGGATCTGCTTAGCAGGAGGTCTGAGGGGCCCGACGTTGCAATGGCACTTCTTTGCAGAAAGTCCGAGGACTCGACGTAACTAAGGATCAGCTTAGCAGGAGGCTTAAGGGGCCCGACGTAGCTAAGGTCCTTCTTAACAGAGAGTCCGAGGACACGACGAAGCTAAGGATCTGCTTAGTAGGAGGTCTGACGGAATCGACGTAGCTAAGGCTCTTCTTAACAGAGAGTTCGAGGACTCGACGTAGCTAAGGATCTGCTTAGCATGAGGTCTGAGGGACCCGACGTAGCTAGGGCTCTTCTTAACCGAGAGTCCGAGGACTCGACGTAGCTAAGGATCTGCTTAGCAGGAGGCTTAAGGGACCCGACGGTGCTAAGGCCCTTCTTAACAGAGAGTCCGAGGACACGATGAAGCTAAGGATCTGCTTAGTAGGAGGTCTGAAGGACCCGACGTAGCTAAGGCTCTTCTTAACAGAGAGTCCGAGGACTCGACGTAGCTAAGGATCTGCTTAGCAGGAGGTCTGAGGGACCCGACGTAGCTAAGGCTCTTCTTAACAGAGAGTCCAAGGACTCGACGTAGCTATGGATCTGCTTAGCAGGAGGTCTGAGGGACCCAACGTAGCTTAGTCTCTTTTTGGCAGAGACTCCGAGGACTTGACGTAGCTAAGGATCTGCTTAGCAAGAGGTTTGAGGGACCTGACGTAGCTAAGGCTCTTCTTAACAGAGAGTCTGAGGACTTGACGTGTGTAAGGATTTGCTTAGCAGGAGGTCTGAGGGACCCGACGTAGCTAAGTCTCTTCTTAACAGAGAGTCCGAGGACTCGACGTAGCTAAGGGTCTGTTTAGCAGGAGATCTGAGGGGCCTGACGCAGCTAAGGCTCTGTCTAGCACTAAGCAAGAGGTCTGCAGGACTCAACGTTGCTAAGGACTTGCTTAGCAGGAGGTGTAAGGGACCCGACGTAGCTAAGGCACTTCTTAGCTGAGAGTCCGAGGATTCGACGTAGATAATGATCTGCTTAGTATAAGGTCTAAGGGAGCCGACGTAGCTGAGGATCTATTTAACACTTAGCAGGTGGTCTAAGGGACCGGACGTAGCTAAGGCTCTTCTTAGTAGAGAGTCCAAGGACACGACGTAACTAAGGATCTGCTTAGCATGAGTTCTAAGCGACCCGACCTAATTAAGGCTCTTCTTAGCAGAGAGATCGAGGACTCAACGTAGGTATGGATCTTCTTAATAGGAGGTCTGAGGGACCCGACGTAGCTAAGGTTCTGCTTAACACTTAGCGGGAGGTCTGAAGGACCCGACGTAGCTAAGGCACTTCTTAGTAGAGAGTCCGAGGACGCGACGTAGGTAAGGATCTGCTTAGCAGGAGGTCTGAGGGACTCGACGTAGCTAAGGTCCTTCTTAGTAGAAATTCCGAGGACTCGACGTAGCTAAGGATCTGCTTTGCAGGATGTCTGATGGACCCGACGTAGCTAAGGCTCTTCTTATCAAAGAGTCCGAGAACTCAACGTAGCTAAGGATCTGCTTAGCGGTAGGTCTGAGGGACCCGACGCAGCTAAGGCTCTATTTATTAGCAAGAGGTCTAAAGCACCCGACGAAGCTAAGGATATGTTTAACACTTAGCAGGAGGTCTGTGTGACCCCACGTAGCTAATCACTTTTTGGCTCAGAGTCCAAGGACTTGACGTAGCTAAGGATCTGCTTAGCAGTGGGTCTGAGGGGCCCGACGTTGCAATAACACTTCTTTGCAGAAAGTCCGAGGACTCGACATAGCTATGGATCAGCTTAGCAGGAGGCTTAAGGGACCCGACGTAGCTATGGTCCTTCCTAATAAAGAGTCTGAGGACTCGACAAAGCTAAGGATCTGCTTAGTAGGAGGTCTGAAGGACCCGACATAGCTAAGGCTCTTCTTAACAGAGGGTCCGAGGACTCGACGTAGCTAAGGCTCTTCTTAACAGAGAGTCCGAGGACTCGTCATAGCTAAGGATCTGCTTAGCAGGAGGTCTGAGGGACCCGACGTAGCTAAGTCACTTTTTGGCACAGAGTCCGAGGACTTGACGTTGCTAAGGATCTGCTTAGCAATAGGTCTGAGGGGCCCGACGTTGCAATGGCACTTCTTTGCAGAAACTCTGAGGACTCGACGTAGCTAAGGATCAGCTTAGCAGGAGGCTTAAGGGACCCGACGTAGCTTTGGTTCTTCTTAACAGAGAGTCCGAGGACTCGACAAAGCTAAGGATCTGCTTAGTAGGAGGTCTGAAGGACCCGACATTGCTAAGGCTCTTCTTAACAGAGAGTCCGAGGACTCGGCGTAGCAAAGGATCTGCTTAGCAGGAGGTCTGAGGGACTCGACGTAGCTAAGGCTCTTCTTAGCAGAGAGTCCGAGGACTCGACGTAACTAAGGATCTGCTTAGCAGGGAGTCTGAGGGACCCGACGTAGCGAAGGCACTTCTTAACAGAGAGTCCGAGGACTCGACAAAGCAAAGGATCTGCTTAGTAGGAAGTCTGAGGGACCCGACGTAGCTAAGGCTCTTCTTAGCAGAGAGTCCGAGGACTCGACGTAACTAAGGATCTGCTTAGCAGGGGGTCTGAGGGACCCGACGTAGCGAAGGCACTTCTTAACAGAGAGTCCGAGGACTCGACAAAGCAAAGGATCTGCTTAGTAGGAGGTCTGAGGGACCCGACGTAGCTAAGGCTCTTCTTAACAGAGAGTCCAAGGACTCGACGTAACTAAGGATCTGCTTAGCAGGGGGTCTGAGGGACCCGACGTAGCGAAGGCACTTCTTAACAGAGAGTCCGAGGACTCGACGTAGCTAAGGGTCTGCTTAGTAGGAGGTCTGAGGGACCAGACGTAGCTAAGGCTCTTCTTAACAGAGAGTCCGGGGAATTGACGTAGCTAAGGATCTTCTTAGTAGGAGGTCTGAGGGACCAGACGTAGCTAAGGCTCTTCTTAACAGAGAGTCCGAGGACTCGTCGTTGCTAACGATCTGCTTAGCAGGACGTCTGAGGGACTCGACGATGCTAAGACTCTGTTTAACAATTAGCAAGAAGTCTGAAGGACTCGACGTAGCTAAGGATCTACTTAGCAGGAGGTCTGAGGGAGCAGACGAAGCTAAGTCTCTTTTTGGAAGAGAGTCCGAGGACTCGACGTAGCTAAAGATCTGCTTAGCAAGAGGTATGTAGGACCCGACGCAGCTAAGGCTCTATTTAACACTTAGCAAGAGGTCTGAAGGACTCAACGTAGCTAAGGATTTGCTTTGCAGGAGGTCTAAGGGACCCGACGTAGCTGAGGCTCTACTTAGCAGAGAGTCGGAGGACTAGACCTAGCTAAGTATCTGCTGAGTAGGTGGTCTGAGTGACCTGGCATTGCTAAGTCACTTTTTGGCACAAAGTCCGAGGACTCGACGTAGCTAAGGATCTGCTAAGCAGGAGGTCTGAGGGACCCAACGTAGCTAAGGCTCTACTTAGCAGAGAGTCTGAGCACTCGACAAAGCTAAGGAACTGCTTAGCAGGAGGCTTGAGGGACCCGACGTAGCTAAGGCCCTACTTAGCAGTGAGTCTGAGGACTCGACGTTGCTAAAGATCGGATTTGCAAGAAGCTTGAGGGACCCGATGTAGCTAAGTCTCTTTTTGGCAGAGACTCCGAGGAGTTGACGTTGCTAAGGATTTGCTTAGCAGGAGGTCTGAGGGATCTGACGTACCTAAGGCCCTTCTAAGCAGAGAGTCCGAGGACTCGACGTAGGTAAGGATCTGCTTAGCAGGAGGTCTGAGGGTCCCAACATAGCTAAGGTCCTTCTTAGTAAAAAGTCTGAGGACTCAACGTAGCCAAGGATCTGCTTAGCAGGATGTCTGAGGGACCCAACGTAGCTAAGGCCCTTCTTAGCAAAGAGTCCGAGGACTCAACGTTGCTAAGGATCTGCTTGGCAGTAGGCCAGAGGGACCCGACGCAACTAAGGCTCTGTTTATTAGCAAGAGTTCTGAAGCACCCGACGAAGCTAAGGATATGTTTAACACTTAGCAGGAGGTCTGAGGGACCCCACTTAGCTAAGTCACTTTTTGGCACAGAGTCCGAGGGCTCGACGTAGCTAAGGATCTGCTTAGCAGGAGGTCTGAGGGGCCCGACGTTGCAATGGCACTTCTTTGCAGAAAGTCCGAGGACTCGTCATAACTAAGGATCAGCTTAGCCGGAGGCTTAAGGGACCCGACGTAGCATAGGTCCTTCTTAACAGAGAGTCCGAGGACACGACGAAGCTAAGGATCTGCTTAGTAGAAGGTCTGAAGGACCCGACGTAGCTAAGGCTCTTCTTAACAGAGAGTCCGAGGACTCGACGTAGCTAAGGATCTGCTTAGCAGGAGGTCTGAGGGCCCCGACGTTGCAATGGCACTTCTTTACAGAAAGTCCGAGGACTCGTCATAACTAAGGATCAGCTTAGCCGGAGGCTTAAGGGACCCGACGTAGCATAGGTCCTTCTTAACAGAGAGTCCAAGGACACGACGAAGCTAAGGATCTGCTTAGTAGGAGGTGTGAAGGACCCGACGTAGCTAAGGCTCTTCTTAACAGAGAGTCCGAGGACTCGACGTAGCTAAGGATCTGCTTAGTAGGAGGTCTGAGGGACCAGACGTAGCTAAGGCTCTTCTTAACAGAGAGTCCGAGGACTCGCCGTAGCTAAGGATCTGCTTAGCAGGAGGCTTAATGGACCCGACGGAGCTAAGGTCCTTCTTAATAGAGAGTCCGAGGACACGATGAAGCTAAGGATCTGCTTAGTAGGAGGTCTGAAGGACCCGACGTAGCTAAGGCTCTTCTTAACAGAGAGTCCGAGGACTCGACGTAGCTAAGGATCTGCTTAGCAGGAGGTCTGAGGGACCCGACATAGCTAAGGCACTTCTTAACAGAGAGTCTGAGGACTCGACATAGCTAAGTATCTGCTTAGCAGGAGGTCTGAGGGACCCAACGTAGCTAAGGAACTTCGTAGCAAAGAGTCCGAGGACTAAACGTTGCTGAGGATCTGCTTAGTAGTAGGCCTGAGGGACCCGACGCAGCTAAGGCTCTGTTTATTAGCAAGAGATCTGAAGCACCCGACGAAGCTAAGGATATGTTTAACACTTAGCAGGAGGTCTGAGGGACCCCACTTAGCTGAGTCACTTTTTGGCACAGAGTCCGAGGGCTCGACGTAGCTAAGGATCTGCTTAGCAGGAGGTCTGAGGGGCCCGACGTTGCAATGGCACTTCTTTGCAGAAAGTCCGAGGACTCGTCATAACTAAGGATCAGCTTAGCCGGAGGCTTAAGGGACCCGACGTAGCTAATTCCCTTTTTGGCAGAGACTCCGAGGACTTGACGTAGCTGAGGATCTGCTTAGTAGGTGGTTTGAGGGACCTGACGTAGCTAAGGCACTTCTTAGCAGAGAAACTGAGGACTGGACGTGGGTAAGGATTTGCTTAGCAGGAGGTCTGAGGGTCCCGACGTAGCTTAGGCCCTTCTTAGCAGAGAGTCCGAGGTCACGACGTAGCTAAGGATATGCTTAGCAGGAGCCTTAAAGGAATCGAAGTAGCTAAGGCCCTACTTAGCAGAGAGTCCGAGGACTCGACGTAGCTTAGGATCTGCTTAGCAGGAGGTCTGAGGGACCCGACGTGGCTAAGTCTCTTCTTAACATAGAGTCAGAGGACTCGACGTAGCTAACGATATGGTTAGCAGGAGGTCTGAGGGGCCTGACGCAACTAAGGCTCTGTCTAACACTTAGCAAGAGGTTTGCAGGACTCAACTTTCCTAAGGATTCGCTTTGCAGGAGGTCTAAGGGACCCGACGTTGCTAAAGGCTCTTCTTAGCAGAGAGTCCGAGGACTCGACGTAACTAAGGATCTGCTTAGCAGGAGTTCTAAGCGACCCGACCTAGTTAAGGCTCTTCTTAGCAGAGAGACCGAGGACTCAACATAGGTAAGCATCTGCTTAAAAGGGGGTCTGAGGGACCCAGCATAGCAAAGGTTCTGCTTAACACTTAGCAGGAGGTCTGAAGGGCCCAACGTAGCTAAGGCACTTCTTAGCAAAGAGTCCGAGGACTCAACGTAGCTAAGGATCTGCTTAGCGGTAGGACTGAGGGACCCGACGCAGCTAAGGTCTTTCTCAGTAGATAGTCCGAGGACTCGACGTAACTAAGGATCTGCTTAGCAGAATGTCTGAGGGACCCGACATAGCTAAGGCCCTTCTTAGCAAAGAGTCCGAGGACTCAACATAGCTAAGGATCTGCTTAGCAGGAGGTCCGAGGGACCCGTCCTAGCCAAGGTCCTTCTTAGTAGAAATTCCGAGGACTCGACGTAGCTAAGGATCTGCTTAGCAGGATGTCTGAGGGACCCAACGTAGCTAAGGCTCTTCTTACCAAAGAGTCCGAGGACTAAACGTAGCTAAGGATCTGCTTAGCAGTAGGTCTGAGGGACCCGATGCAGCTAAGGCTCTGTTTATTAGCAAGAGGTCTGAAGCACGCAACGAAGCTAAGGATATGTTTAACACTTAGCAGGAGGTCTGAGGGACCCCACGTAGCTAAGTCACTTTTTGGCACAGTGTTCGAGGGCTCGACGTATGTAAGGATCTGCTTAGCAGGAGGTCTGAGGGACCCGACGTTGCAATGGCACTTCTTTGCAGAAAGTCCGAGGAGTCGACGTAGCTAAGGATCAGCTTAGCAGGAGGCTTAAGGGACCTGACGTTGCTAAGGCCCTTCTTAACAGAGAGTCCGAGGACTCGACGTAGCTAAGGATCTACTTAGCAGGAGATTTGAGGGACCCGACGTAGCTAAGGCTCTTCTTAACAGAGATTCCGAGGACTCGACGTAGCTAAGGATCTGCTTAGCGAGAGCCTTAAGGGACTCGATGTAGATAAGGCCCTTCTTAGCAGAGAGTCCGAGGACTTGACGTAGCTAAGGATCTGCTTAGCAGGAGGTCTGAGGGACCCAACGTAGCTAAGGCTCTTCTTAGCAGAGAATCCGAGGACTCGACGTTGCTAAGGATCTGCTAAGCAGGACGTCTAAGGGACCCGACGTAGCTAAGGCTCTTCTTAGCAGAGAGTCTGAGAACTCGACAAAGCTAATGATCTGCTTAGCAGGAGGCTTGAAGGACCCAACGTAGCTAAGGCCCTACTTAGAAGAGAGTCTGAGGACTCGACGTAGCTAAAGATCTACTTAGCAAGAGGCTTGAGGAACCCGACGTAGCTAAGTCTCTTTTTGGCAGAGACTCCAAGGACTTGACGTAGCTAAGGATCTGCTTAGTAGGAGGTCTGAGGGACCTGACGCAGCTGAGGCTCTTCTTAGCAGAGAGTCCGAGGACTCGAAGTAGCTAAGGCCCTTCTTAGCAGAGAGTACGAGGACTCGACGTAGCTTAGGATCTGCTTAGCAGGAGGTCTGAGGGACCCGACGTAGCTAAGTCTTTTCTTAACAGAGAGTCCGAGGATTCGACGTAGCTAAGGGTCTGCTTAGCAGGAGGTCTGAGGGGCCTGACGCAGCTAAGGCTCTGTCTAGCACTAAGCAAGAGGTCTGCAGGACTCAACGTTGCTAAGGATTTGCTTAGCAGGAGGTGTAAGGGACCCGACGTAGCTAAGGCTCTTCTTAGCTGAGAGTCCGAGGATTCGACATAGATAAGGATCTGCTTAGTAAAAGGTCTAGGGGACCCGACGCAGTTGAGGATCTATTTAACACTTAGCAGGTGGTCTGAGGGACCGGACGTAGCTATGGCTCTTCTTAGTAGAGAGTCCGAGGACACGACGTAACTAAGGATCTGCTTAGCAGGAGTTCTAAGCGACCCGACCTAGTTAAGGCTCTTCTTAGTAGAGAGACCGAGGACTCAACGTAGGTATGGAACTTCTTAAAAGGAGGTCTGAGGGACCCGACGTAGCTAAGGTTCTGCTTAACACTTAGCGGGAGGTCTGAAGGACCTGACGTAGCTAAGGCACTTCTTAGTCGAGAGTCCGAGGACTCGACGTAGGTAAGGATCTGCTTAGCAGGAGGTCTGAGGGACTCGACGTAGCTAAGGTCCTTCTTAGTAGAAAGTCCGAGGACTCGACGTAGCCAAGGATCTGCTTAGCAGGATGTCTGAGGGACCTAACGTAGCTAAGGCACTTCATAGCAAAGAGTCCGAGGACTCAACGTTGCTAAGGATCTGCTTAGCAGTAGGCCTGAGGGACCCGACGCAACTAAGGCTCTGTTTATTAGCAAGAGATCTGAAGCACCCGACGAAGCTAAGGATATGTTTAACACTTAGCAGGAGGTCTGAGGGACCCCACTTAGCTAAGTCACTTTTTGGCACAGAGTCCGAGGGCTTGACGTAGCTAAGGATCTGCTTAGCAGGAGGTCTGAGGGGCCCGACGTTGCAATGGCACTTCTTTGCAGAAAGTCCGAGGACTCGACGTAGCTAAGGATCAGCTTAGCAGGAGGCTTAAGGGACCCGACGTAGCTATGGTCCTTCTTAACAGAGAGTCCGAGGATATGACATGAACAAAAAGATTTATTCTTTGTCTGAATTAATGAATGAGTTGGTAGCGGCAGAAGGCATCCTTGGTACTTCTAATGTTGAAGCCAATGTGGGTGAAACTTCTACTTCTCAACCTAAGTCGAAAGGCAAGGGTAAGAAGAAGAAGAAGAAGGACTTCACTAAGCAGGAGGGTAAACAAATTGTCTTAGGGGTTGCCGACAAAGGAAAGAAGCAGAAAGGAAAATGTTTCCATTGTGGTGAGAAAGGACATTGGAAGAGAAATTGTCCAAAGTTCAAGGCTGCCAATAAGGGTATGAAAATTTCATTCCTTCTTGAAATATGTTTGGTACAAAATCCCACGGATTCCTGGTGTGTGGATTCAGGTTGTACTAATCATATCTGCAATTCTTTGCAGGGGTTCCAGGAGACCAGAAGACTTAAAGAAGGAGAGTTGTTTCTGACCTTGGCTGATGGGAGTAGGATTCTAGTTGTAGCTATTGGAGTGTTTAATTTATTCTTTGAAACTAGGGTTTTAATATTGGAAGACTGTTTATTTGTACCTAATGTTCGTAGGAATTTAATTTCTGCAACTTCTTTAGGTAAAACTGGATATTGTGTTATCCTTAAAGACAATGTTGTATTAAAGAAGGATAAAATGTTTATCTGTTCTTGCAATATTGTGGATGGTCTTTATATTTTAACTCCTGAGAAGCATGAATTATACAATTCTGAATTAGATAATAACTCTCATGTAACATCATTAAAGAGAAAGTTTCCTTCTACTAATGAAGCATATCTTTGGCACTTGTGTTTGGGTCATATTAATCCAAACAGAATTCAAAGACTGATCAAAGATGGTCTCTTAGAGCCATTGGACTTTGATGAATTTCTAGTTTGTGAATCTTGTTTAGAAGGCAAAATGACCAAACGACCTTTTAATGCAAAAGGTAGAAGAGCCCAAGAGTTGCTAGTTAGTTCATACGGATGTTTGTGGTCATATGTCAACCCAAGCAAAATGAGGTTATGAGTACTTCATCACTTTCACCGATGATTACTCTAGATTTGGTTGTGTACCTAATGAGACGGAAGTCCGAAGCTTTTGAAAAATTCAAAGAGTTTAGGGCTGAAGTTGAGAATCAATTGGGTAAACACATAAAGGCCATTCGATCTAATCGTGGTGGCAAATACCTTCTTGGGGATTTCAAGGATTACTTAACTCAAAATGGGATTGTATCCCAATTGACTGCACCTGGAACTCCCCATCAAAATGGTGTAGCAGAAAGAAGGAATAGGACTCTTTTAGAAATGGTTAGGTCCATGATGAGTTGCTCAACTTTACCTATTTCTTTCTGGGGTTATGCCTTAAATACAACAATACATCTTTTGAATTTAGTTCCATCAAAATCTGTTCCCAAAACACCCATGGAATTGTGGAGTGGGCGTAAGCCTAGAATGAAATATCTCCACATTTGGGGTTGTCCAGCACATGTGTTAAAAGGGAAGTCTGATAAGTTGGAACCAAAATCAGAAGTATGTTTGCTTGTGGGTTATCCAAAGGAAACTAGGGGTTATTTATTCTATAGTCATAAAGATAACAAAGTTTTTGTTAGTACAACTGCTAAATTCTTGGAATATGACTATATGAATAATTTTACTCCTAGAAGTAGAGTTGTCTTGGCTGAAATGAATGAACCTGTAATTGAACAACCAAAGGTTGAAACTAGGGATGATGTGGCTGTATTGGATACACCACAAGATACTAGTCATGAGATGTCTAGTACACAGTTGCCTCGTCATAGTGGGAGGAATGTTAGGCCACCTATAAGATTCATAGGTCTTGGAGAGACTTATGAGGCTATCTCAGAGGAGGCCGAAACTGATCCTTACACTTATGAAGAAGCAATGAATGATATAGATGCACATCATTGGGTCCAAGCTATGAAATCAGAATTAGATTCCATGTATTCCAATCAAGTTTGGGATCTAGTAAAGGCGCCTAACGGCATTAAACCTGTTGGTTGCAAATGGGTTTACAAGAGGAAGAGAGGGATAGATGGAAAGGTTGAAACCTTTAAAGCAAGGCTAGTGGCAAAAGGGTATACTCAAAAAGAAGGTATTGATTATGAGGAAACCTTTTCACCAGTAGCAATGTTTAAATCTATCAGAATTCTCTTATCCATTGCTGCTCATTATGATTATGAGATTTGGCAAATGGATGTCAAGACTGCATTTCTCAATGGCAATCTTGAAGAGGAAATCTATATGATGCAACCAGAAGGTTTCATAGCAAAGAACCAAGAGCATATGGTATGCAAATTGAATAGGTCCATTTATGGACTTAAGCATGCATCTAGGTCATGGAACATCAGATTTGATCAAGCAATCAAGTCATTTGGTTTTGATCAAAATCTTGATGAACCATGTGTATACAAAAGACATCAAGACAAAGTAGTAATGTTCCTAGTGCTTTATGTTAATGATATTCTACTCATTGGAAATGATGTAGGGGTCATGTCATCAGTAAAGGTTTGGTTGGCAAGTCAATTTGATATGAAGGACTTGGGTGAGGCTAACTTTATTCTAGGGATCAGGCTTTGGCAAGATCGTAAGAATAAGATGTTAGGCTTATCACAAGCTGGATATATAGATAAGGTACTAGAATGGTTTAGCATGCAAAACTCCAAGAAAGGATTACTTCCTTTCAGACATGGAGTTCCTCTGTCTGATGACCAAAGGCCTAAGACTCAAGAGGAAGAAGATATGATGAGACAAGTTCTTTATGCTTCTGTAGTAGGAAGTCTCATGTATGCCATGCTTTGTACTAGACCGGATATCTGTTTTTCAGTTGGCATGGTCAGCCGATATCAATCAAATCCAGGACCACAACATTGGCAAGCTGTAAAGCATATTCTCAAGTATCTACGGAGAACGAGAGATTATATGCTTGTTTACCGTTGTGAGGATTTGATTCCTGTTGGCTATACAGATTCAAATTTTTAATCGGATCTAGATTTCAGAAAGTCCATGTCTGGATGTGTATCACCTTGGGAGGTGGAGCCATAAGTTGGAGGAGTGTTAAGCAATCTTGTATTGCGGACTCCACCATGGAAGCTGAATATGTTGCTGCTTGTTGTTGGAAAATCATCATGTTTGTATCAAATACAAAACATACGCAGCGGAAAATAAACGGATCTACTTCATTCGCAATTGATAACATTCACTATGTAAGTTTCAGAATATAAGAACAAGAGAGTGTACCTTGATGCGGTGAATTTCAAAACCGAATGAAGAAGTACTCGGGAATACTTTCAATCTTCACTCCAATTCCACTTGATGCCCAAGATGTGTGGTCTCTCAATCAGTTCTATGTTTCTAGAGAGAATATGAAAGAGTGTCTCTCTTCCTTATTTTCATTACCTTACACATACAAACCATTTCATACAATATAAAATTCTGTATGTTTCTCTCCACATAACTGATTATCTAATTGGGCTAGCCTTTTGGGCCTTCCCAATTGGGCTTTTGTGTGTGGCTTGGAGTGGGACCAAAAGGGAACAAATAAGACACTAGCTCCAATGGGCCTTGGGCTTTTCCGTCAACTCTTGACAAGTCCAAAGTTACCATTAATTATATTTAATACCACTATATAAATATAATTGCACTCTAGGCCTTATTAATAAATTATATCCCAAGACTTTATTATACATGCAACCCCTTCATAAAATATTCGTAGTAATACAAAGTCATGAATATAGACTGCCACTTTGTAAATTACTACATCTTAATCCTTGAGTACCCGGTTTAATCCTTATGAGTTATTCACCATATATTTATGAAATCCAATTTCATAAATATATACTTTAGTCTTACTAAAGTGGTTAGGCCTAACTCTCTAAATAACTGTACCCATTAAACTTATCTCAAGGTAATATTTTATATCTCCGTTAAGAGACTATGAATTCCATCTTGAGAATATATGTTCCATCAACACTAAATGTGGCTGCCCAACATACTGAGGTTTTGACCGTTACTTTAGATCTCACTCCTGATATATCAAAGCAACCTACATTTCATGATCAGGTCCATTATTCTCTCAGGATTAAGAGTTCATGTGAATACAAGTCGTGAGATTTATTATTCAATTGACAGTCGTTAGGAGAATAATAAATCTCACAGCGGTCCAGTTCAATATGTCTTAACTCTTAAAACATATCAACATATTAACTAGAAATCACCATTTCCATGATCAAGACAAATCATCGTAGTTAATATGTTATAGTCTTCGCAGATGAAATGCCCAATTTCATCACCGACTACGAACCAAAATTCTGAGTTTACAAAGAACTTGTGATCTATATCTTCTGTGACTTTTCACATAAATCAAATACTATGCATCTCATGGACTATTTGATAATGTCCGAATATTCATGTTACCATTATTTTAGATAAGAATAAAACATTCTTATTAAACATAATATTAAGTCATACATCATTTCTCAAATAATGTCATACATAATATTGTTGGGAAATCATCATGTTTGTATCGAATACAAAACATACGCAGCGGAAAATAAACGGATCTACTTCATTCGCAATTGATAACATTCACTATGTAAGTTTTAGAATATAAGAACAAGAGAGTGTACCTTGATGCGGTGAATTTCAAAACCGAATGAAGAAGTACTCGGGAATACTTTCAATCTTCACTCCAATTCCACTCGATGCCCAAGATGTGCGGTCTCTCAATCAGTTCTATGTTTCTAGAGAGAATATGAAAGAGTGTCTCTCTTCCTTATTTTCATTACCTTACACATACAAACCATTTCATTCAATATAAAATTCTGTATGTTTCTTTCCACATAACTGATTATCTAATTGGGCTAGCCTTTTGGGCCTTCCCAATTGGTCTTTTGTGTGTGGCTTGGAGTGGGACCAAAAGGGAACAAATAAGACACTAGCTCCAATGGGCCTTGGGCTTTTCCGTCAACTCTTGACAAGTCCAAAGTTACCATTAATTATATTTAATACCACTATATAAATATAATTGCACTCTAGGCCTCATTAATAAATTATATCCCAAGACTTTATCATACATGCAACCCCTTCATAAAATATTCGTAGTAACACAAAGTCATAAATATAGACTGCCACTTTGTGAATTACTACATCTTAATCCTTGAGTACCCGGTTTAATCCTTATGAGTTATTCGCCATATATTTATGAAATCCAATTTCATAAATATATACTTTAGTCTTACTAAAGTGATTAGGCCTAACTCTCTGAATAACTGTACCCATTAAACTTATCTCAAGGGAATATTTTATATCTCCGTTAAGAGACTATGAATTCCATCTTGAGAATATATGTTCCATCAACACTAAATGTGGCTGCCCAACATACTGAGGTTTTGACCGTTACTTTAGATCTCACTCCTGATATATCAAAGCAACCTACATTTCATGATCAGGTCCATTATTCTCTCAGGATTAAGAGTTCATGTGAATACAAGTCGTGAGATTTATTATTCAATTGACAGTCGTTAGGAGAATAATAAATCTCACAGCGGTCCAGTTCAATATGTCTTAACTCTTAAAACATAACAACATATTAACTAGAAATCACCATTTCCATGATCAAGACAAATCATCGTAGTTAATATGTTATAGTCTTCGCAGATGAAATGCCCAATTTCATCACCGACTACGAACTAAAATTCTGAGTTTACAAAGAACTTGTGATCTATATCTTCTGTGACTTTTCACATAAATCACATATTATGCATCTCATGGACTATTTGATAATGTCCGAATATTCATGTTACCATTATTTTAGATAAGAATAAAACAACTTTATTAAACACAATATTAAGTCATACATCATGTCTCACATAATGTCATACATAATATCATACATAGCATCATACATAGCATCATACAATAGGATTTAAGGGCACATATCCTAACAATCTCCCACTTGCCCTAAAGACTATTGTGCACTAATCTAACTCCCATTCCCTCCAAATGTGACTCGAAGATCCTTTGAGGCAAGACTTTGGTAAAGGGATCTGCTAGATTAGTTGCACTTTCAATCTCTGCCACCACCACATCTCCACGAGCAACAATGTCTCGAATGATGTGGTACTTTCTCTCAATGTGCTTTCCTTTCTTATGATTCCTTGGATCTTTGGATTGTGCAACCGCTCCACTATTGTCACAAAACAATGTGATAGGAACTTGCTCCATTCTCACTACACCAAGATCAGAAAGGAATTTCTTGAGCCAAACAGAGGAACTCCATGTCTGAAAGGAAGTAATCCTTTCTTGGAGTTTTGCATGCTAAACCGTTCTAGAACCTTATCTATATATCCAGCTTGTGATAAGCCTAACATCTTATTCTTACGATCTCGCTTGATCCCTAGAATAAAGTTAGCCTCACCTATGTCCTTCATATCAAATTGGCTTGACAACCAAACCTTTACTGATGACATGACCCCTACATCGTTTTCAATGAGTAGAATATCATCAACATAAAGCACTAGGAACAGTACTACTTTGTCTTGATGTCTTTTGTACACACATGGTTCATCAAGATTTTGTTCAAAACCAAATGATTTGATTGCTTGATCAAATCTGATGTTCCATGACCTAGATGCTTGCTTAAGTCCATAAATGGACCTATTCAACTTGCATACCATATGCTCTTGGTTCTTTGCTATGAAACCTTCTGATTGCATCATATAGATTTCCTCTTCAAGATTGCCATTGAGAAATGCAGTCTTGACATCCATTTGCCAAATCTCATAATCATAATGAGCAGCAATGGATAAGAGAATGCTGATAGATTTAAGCATTGCTACTGGTGAAAAGGTTTCCTCATAATCAATACCTTCTTTTTGAGTATACCCTTTTGCCACTAGCCTTGCTTTAAAGGTTTCAACCTTTCCATCTATCCCTCTCTTCCTCTTGTAAACCCATTTGCAACCAACAGGTTTAAAGCCGTTAGGCGCCTTTACAAGATCCCAAACTTTATTGGAATACATGGAATCTAATTCTGATTTCATAGCTTGAACCCAGTGATGTGCATCTATATCATTCATTACTTCTTCATAAGTGTAAGGATCAGTTTCGGCCTCCTCTGAGATAGCCTCATAAGTCTCTCCAAGACCTATGAATCTTATAGGTGGCCTAACATTCCTCCCACTACGACGAGGAAACTGTGTACTAGACATCTCATGAGTAGTATCTTGTGGTGTATCCAATACAGCCACATCATCCCTAGTTTCAACCATTGGTTGTTCAATTACAGGTTCATTCATTTCAGCCAAGACAACTCTATTTCTAGGAGTGAAATCATTCATATAGTCATTTTCCAAGAATTTGGCATTTGTACTAACAAACACTTTATTATCTTTATGACTATAGAATAAACCTCCAGCAGTTCCTTTTGGATACCCTACAAAGAATACCACTTCTGTTTTAGACTGTAACTTGTCAGACTTTCCTTTTAACACATGTACAGGACAACCCCAAATATGGAGATGTCTCATACTAGGCTTACGCCCATTCCACAACTCTACAGGTGTTTTAGGAACAGACTTCGAAGGTACTAAATTCAGAAGATACATTGCAGTATTTAAGGCATATCCCCAAAAAGAAATTGGTAGAGTCGAATAACTCATCATGGACCTGACCATATCTAAAAGAGTCCTATTCCTTCTTTCCGCTACACCATTTTGTTGTGGAGTTCCAGGTGCAGTCAATTGGGATACGATCCCATTTTGAGTTAAGTAATCCTTGAAATCCCCAAGAAGGTATTCGCCACCACGATCAGATCGAATGGCCTTTATGCGTTTACCCAATTGATTCTCAACTTCAGCCCTAAACTCTTTGAACTTTTCAAAGGCTTCGGACTTCCGTTTCATTAGGTACACAAAACCAAATCTAGAGTAATCATCAGTGAATGTAATGAAATACTCATAGCCACCTCTTGCTTGGGTTGACATAGGACCACAAACATCCGTATGAACTAATTCTAGCAACTCTTGGGCTCGTCTACCTTTTGCATTAAAAGGTCGCTTGGTCATTTTGCCTTCCAAACAAGATTCACAAACTGAAAATTTATCAAAGTCCAATGGCTCTAAGAGACCATCTTTGATCAGTCTTTGAATTCTGTTTGGATTAATATGACCCAAACGCAAGTGCCAAAGATATGCATCATTAGTAGAAGGAAACTTTCTCTTTAATGATTTTACATGAGAGTTATTATCTAATTCAGAATTATACAATTCATGCTTATCCGGAGTTAAAATATAAAGACCATCCACAATATTGCCAGAACAGATAAATGTTTTACCCTTCTTTATTACAACATTGTCTTTAAGGATAACACAATATCCACTCTTACCTAAATAAGTTGCAGAAATTAAATTCCTACAAACATTAGGTACATATAGACAGTCCTGCAATATTAAAACTCTAGTATCAAAGCATAAATTAAAAACTCCAATAGCTACAACTGGAATCCTACTCCCATCAGCCAAGGTCAGAAACAACTCTCCTTCTTTAAGTCGTTTGGTCTCCTGGAACCCCTGCAAAGAATTGCAGATATGATTAGTACAACCTGAATCCATACACCAGGAATCCGTGGGATTTTGTACCAAACATATTTCAAGAAGGAATGAAATTTTCATACCCTTATTGGCAGCCTTGAACTTTGGACAGTTTCTCTTCCAATGTCCTTTCTCACCACAATGGAAACATTTTCCTTTCAACTTCTTTCCTTTGTCGGCAACCCCTAAGACAATTTGTTTACCCTCTTGTTTAGTGAAATCCTTCTTCTTCTTCTTCTTACCCTTGCCTTTCGACTTAGGCTGAGAAGTAGAAGCTTCACCCACATAGGCTTCAACATTAGAAGTACCAAGGATGCCTTCCGCCGCTACCAACTCATTCATTAATTCAGACAAAGAATAAATCTTTTTGTTCATGTTATAGTTAAGTCTGAATTCCTTGAATGACTCCGATAGTGACTGGAGTATCATATCCACTTGGGATTCTCCATCAATGTCGGCACCCAAAACTTCTAAAGTATTCAGATTAGAGATCATTGTAAGACAATGTTCTCTCACTGAACTACCTTCAGCCATTTTGGTATTATAAATTTGTCTCATGGTTTCTTGCCTTGCAGAACGGCCTTGCTCACCAAACATCTCCTTCAGACTTTGCATAATGTCCGAAGCTAGTTCTACATCCTGCATTTGATGCTGTAGAACATTTGAGATGAACGTTAGGATGTAGCACTTGGCCATTTCATTAGATTTCTGCCAACGATCATATCGTTGTTTTTCCTCGGGAGGAGCATCTAATGAAGGAAAGCTAGGACATGGTTGAGTAAGCACATATTTGTGCTCTTCAGCTGTGAGAACTATGTCCAAGTTTCTTTTCCAGTCAACATAATTGGTTCCAGTCAGTTTGTTTTGATTAAGAATGCTAACAAGTGGGCTAAATGATGCCATGTTCAAATCTGAAATAATAAACATGAATATAATAAGTAAACTGGACATTATCAATTTAGCATATAAACATATACTATGGAACCTTAATAAAACTATAATATAATATATGCAACGACAACCCAATCCCATACTCAATATCCCTCAGCATAGAGTGAATATTAAATACTATGATTGATTGAGAACTATTCTCATTATTAGTGCTATCATGATAACTCTTATCAAACACTTAATAATATGCCGTTATACATTTGGCCTCTAAATGATTATAGCAAGAACTCAGCATAGAGGATACTATAATATTTAGTCTAGTGTATACCATTGTCTAGAATCATGTGTAGCCACATTTCATCCCCTTAACAGGGCTTATCATGTAGTACCATGATACAAAACACCCTCCGCATGGAATGCAAAGCTCGAAGCTAAGACAAGGTGTTTGATCAAACCACTATAAACCAAGAAATTCAATCTTGTAGGACCATGAAATACATATTCTCCGCATGGAATGCAAAGCTCGAAGCTAAGACAAAATATATATTTCACACTACTATGAACCAACAATGAAGGCCGTGAGATCCAACCCTTGTATCTCTCTCCCACTAGATATTTTAAATAAAGGTTTTTATCTTTAAAACATGCATAAACTAATTATACACAACCTTGCACTTTTTCTTACGATTATACACAAGTAGAAAAAATTCTGATTTTCTTTCTTTCGATCGATCGAATGTGCCCCTCGATCGATCGAAAAAAATTAAACAATTCGACTTAAACCTTCTGTCTGATTCGATTGATACTCGATCGCCTCTCGATCGATCGAAAATAAAATTCGATCGATCGACTAGCAATCGAATATTAATCAATTCAAAAGGATAAGTCTCTGTTTCACTCGATCGATCGAAAGCAAATCTCGATCGATCGAAACTCGTGAAACTCGAATTTCCAGAATTTCTCTAAGGCAGTTTTCAACCGTTTTGCATGAACAAACAACCATCATACGAAAATGATAGACAGAGATTGATATCAAAACTGAAATCCATTGATGCTATAGCCTTAAAGATCAATTTAACATTCTTAAATTCATATTTAAACAACATCATAACATCAATATCAGTTTTTATCAAATCATAGTTTCAACGACCATGCAGAAATCTATCAACTTGAAACTATAATCTCTAATTCCAAAACGAACAAAAACATGTTATACAGATTCGATATGAAGACCGCTCTGATACCAATGTTGGGAAATCATCATGTTTGTATCGAATACAAAACATACGCAGCGGAAAATAAACGGATCTACTTCATTCGCAATTGATAACATTCACTATGTAAGTTTCAGAATATAAGAACAAGAGAGTGTACCTTGATGCGGTGAATTTCAAAACCGAATGAAGAAGTACTCGGGAATACTTTTAATCTTCACTCCAATTCCACTCGATGCCCAAGATGTGTGGTCTCTCAATCAGTTCTATGTTTCTAGAGAGAATATGAAAGAGTGTCTCTCTTCCTTATTTTCATTACCTTACACATACAAACCATTTCATTCAATATAAAATTCTGTATGTTTCTCTCTACATAACTGATTATCTAATTGGGCTAGCCTTTTGGGCCTTCCCAATTGGGCTTTTGTGTGTGGCTTGGAGTGGGACCAAAAGGGAACAAATAAGACACTAGCTCCAATGGGCCTTGGGCTTTTCCGTCAACTCTTGACAAGTCCAAAGTTACCATTAATTATATTTAATACCACTATATAAATATAATTGCACTCTAGGCCTCATTAATAAATTATATCCCAAGACTTTATCATACATGCAACCCCTTCATAAAATATTCGTAGTAACACAAAGTCATTAATATAGACTGCCACTTTGTGAATTACTACATCTTAATCCTTGAGTACCCGGTTTAATCCTTATGAGTTATTCACCATATATTTATGAAATCCAATTTCATAAATATATACTTTAGTCTTACTAAAGTGGTTAGGCCTAACTCTCTGAATAACTGTACCCATTAAACTTATCTCAAGGGAATATTTTATATCTCCGTTAAGAGACTATGAATTCCATCTTGAGAATATATGTTCCATCAACACTAAATGTGGCTGCCCAACATACTGAGGTTTTGACCGTTACCTTAAATCTCACTCCTGATATATCAAAGCAACCTACATTTCATGATCAGGTCCATTATTCTCTCAGGATTAAGAGTTCATGTGAATACAAGTCGTGAGATTTATTATTCAATTGACAGTCGTTAGGAGAATAATAAATCTCACAGCGGTCCAGTTCAATATGTCTTAACTCTTAAAACATATCAACATATTAACTAGAAATCACCATTTCCATGATCAAGACAAATCATCGTAGTTAATATGTTATAATCTTCGCAGATGAAATGCCCAATTTCATCACCGACTACGAACTAAAATTCTGAGTTTACAAAGAACTTGTGATCTATATCTTCTGTAACTTTTCACATAAATCACATACTATGCATCTCATGGACTATTTGATAATGTCCAAATATTCATGTCACCATTATTTTAGATAAGAATAAAACAACTTTATTAAACACAATATTAAGTCATACATCATGTCTCACATAATGTCATACATAATATCATACATAGCATCATACAATAGGATTTAAGGGCACATATCCTAACAAATATTATACATAGCATCATACAATAGGATTAAGGGCACATATCCTAACACTTGTGAGGCAGCAAAGGAAGCTGTTTGGCTCAAGAAATTCCTTTCTGATCTTGGTGCAGTGAGAATGGAGGAAGTTCTTATCACATTGTTTTGTGACAATTGTGGAGCGGTTGCACAATCCAAAGATCCAAGGAATCACAAGAAAGAAAGCACATTGAGAGAAAGTACCACATCATTCGAGACATTGTTGCTCGTGGAAATGTGGTGGTTGCAAAGATTGAAAGTGCAAATAATCTAGCAAATCCCTTTACCAAAGCCTTGCCTCAAAAGACCTTCGAGTCACATTTGGAGGGAATGGGAGTTAAATTAGTGCACAATAGTCTTTAGGGCAAGTGGGAGATTGTTAGGATATGTGCTCTTAAGTCCTATTGTATGATGCTATGTATGATATTATGTATGACATTATGTGAGAAATCATGTATGACTTAATTTTGTGTCTAATAAAGTTGTATTATTCTTATCTAAAATAATGGTAACATGAATATTCGGACATTATCAAATAGTCTATGAGATGCATAGTATGTGATTTATGTGATTTAGTCACAGAAGATATAGATCACAAGTTCTTTGTCAATTGAATAATAAATCTCAAGACTTGTATTCACATGAACTCTTAATCCTGAGAGAATAATGGACCTGATCATGAAATGTAGGTTGCTTTGATATATCAGGAGTGAGATCTAAAGTAACGGTCAAAACCTCAATATGTTGGGCAGCCACATTTAGTGTTGATGGAACATATATTCTCAAGATGGAATTCATAGTCTCTTAACGGAGATATAAAATATTCCATTGAGATAAGTTTAATGGGTACAATTATTCAGAGAGTTAGGCCTAACCACTTTAGTAAGACTAAAGTATATATTTATGAAATTGGATTTCATAACTATATGTGAATAACTTAAAAGGATTAAACCGGGTACTCAAGGATTAAGATGTAGTAATTAACAAAGTAGCAGTCAATATTCATGACTTTGTGTTACTACGAATATTTTATGAAGGGGTTGCATGTATAATAAAGTCTTGGGATATAATTTATTAATGAGGCCTAGAGTGCAATTATATTTATATAGTGGTATTAAATATAATTAATGGTCACTTTGGACTTGTCAAGAGTTGACAGAAAAGCCCAAGGCCCATTGGAGCTAGTGTCTTATTTGTTCCCTTTTGGTCCCACTCCAAACCACACACTATAGCCCAATTGGGAAGGCCCAAAAGGCTAGCCCAATTAGATAATCAGTTATATGGAGAGAAACATACAAAATTTTATATAGAATAAAATGGTTTGTATGTTTAATAAGTGTAATAATATATAAGAAAAGGAAGAGAGACACTCTTTCATATTCTCTCTAGAAAACATAGAACTGATTGAGAGACCACACATCTTGGGCATCAAGTGGAATTGGAGTGAAGATTGAAACTCTTCCCGAGTACTTCTTCATTTGGTTTTGAATTTCACTGCATCAAGGTACACTCTCTTGTTCTTATATTCTAAAACCTACATAGTACATGTTATCAATTGTGGATCCGTTTATTTTCCGCTGCGTATGTTTTGTATGTGATACAAACATATATATTTCCCAACAGGATCTGCTTAGCAGGAGGTCTGAGGGACCCGACGTTGCAATGGCACTTCTTTGCAGAAAGTCCGAGGACTCGACGTAGCTAAGGATCAGCTTAGCAAGAGGCTTAAGGGACCCGACGTAGCTAAGGCCCTTCTTAACAGAGAGTACGAGGACTCGACGAAGCTGAGGATCTGCTTAGCAGGAGGTCTGAGGGACCCGACGTAGCTAAGGCTCTTCTTAACAAATAGTCCGAGGACTCGACGTAGCTAAGGATCTGCTTAGCAGGAGGTCTAAGGGACCCGTCGTAGCTAAGGCTCTTCTTAACAGAGAGTCCGAGGACTCGACGTAGCTAAAGATCTACTTAGCAGGAGGTTTGAGGGACCCGACGTAGCTAAGGTTCCTCTTAACAAAGAGACCGAGGACTCGACGTAGCTAAGGATCTGCTTAGCAGGAGGTTTGAGGGACTCGATGTAGCTAAGGCTGTTCTTAGCAGAGAGCCCGAGGACTCGACGTCGCTAAGGATCTGCTTAGCAGGAGCCTTAAGGGACTCGACGTAGCTAAGGCCCTTCTTAGCAGAGAGTCTGAGGACACGATGTAGCTATGGATCTGCTTAGCAGGAGGTCTGAGGGACCCGACGTAGCTAAGGCTCTTCTTAACAGAGAGTCCGAGGACTCGACGTAGCTAAGGATCTGCTTAGCAGGAGGTCTGAGGGACTCGACATAGCTAAGGCCCTTCTTAGCAGAGAGCCCGAGGACTCGACGTAGCTAAGGATCTGCTTAGCAGAAGGTCTGAGGGACCCGTCGTAGCTAAGTCTCTTCTTAACAGAGAGTCTGAGGACTCGACGTAGCTAAGGATCTACTTAGCAGGAGGTCTGAGGGGCCTGACGCAGCCAAGGCTCTGTTTAACACTTGGCAAGAGGTCTGCAGGACTCAACGAGCTAAGGATTTGCTTTGCAGGAGGTCTAATGCAACGCAGCTAAGGCTCTTCTTAGCAGAGAGTACAAGGACTTGACATTGCTAAGTATCTGCTTAGTAGACGGTCTAAGGGACCCGACGCAGCTAAGGATCTATTTAACAGTTAGCAAGAGGTCTGAGCGACCGGACGTAGCTAAGGCTCTTCTTAGCTGAGAGTCCGAGGACACGACATAACTAAGGATCTGCTTAGCAGGAGTTCTAAGCGACCCGACCTAGTTAAGGCTCTTCTTAGCAGAGATACCGAGGACTCAACATAGGTAAGGATCTGCTTAAAAGGGGGTCTGAGGAACCCGACGTAACAAAGGTTCTGCTTAACACTTAGCAGGAGGTCTGAAGGGCCCAACGTAGCTAAGGCACTTTTAGTAGAGAGTCCGAGGACTCAACGTAGGTAAGGATCTGCTTAGCAGAAGGTCTGAGAGACCCGACGCAGCTAAGGTCTTTCTTAGTAGAAAGTCCGAGGACTTTACGTAGCTAAGGCTCTTCTTAGCTAAGGCTCTTCTTAGCAAAGAGTCCGAGGACTCAACGTAGCTAAGGATCTGCTTAACAGGAGGTCCAAGGGACCCGACGTAGCTAAGGTCCTTCTTAGCAGAAAGTCCGAGGACTCGACCTAGCTAAGGATCTGCTTAGCAGGATGTCTGAGGGACCCAACGTAGCTATGGCTCTTCTTAGCAAAGAGTCCGAGGACTCAACGTAGCTAAGGATCTGCTTAGCGGTAGGTCTGAGGGACCCGACGCAGCTAAGGCTCTGTTTATTAGCAAGAGGTCTGAACCACCCGCCAAAGCTAAGGATATGTTTAACACTTAGCAGGAGGTCTAAGGGACCCCACGTAGCTATGTCACTTTTTGGCACAGAATCCGAGGATTCGACGTAGCTAAGGATCTGCTTAGTAGGAGGTCTGAGGGACCTGACATTGCGATGGCACTTCTTTGTAGAAAGTCTGAGGACTCGACGTAGCTACGGATCAGCTTAGCAGGAGGCTTAAGGGACCCGACGTACCTAAGGCCCTTCTTAACAGAGAGTCCGAGGACACGACGAAGCTGAGGATCTACTTAACAGGAGGTCTGAAGGACCCAACGTAGCTAAGGCTCTTCTTGACAGAGAGTCCGAGGACTCGACGTAGCTAAGGATCTGCATAGAGGAGGTCTGAGGTGCCCGACGCAGCTAAGGCTTTTCTTAGTAGAGAGTCCGAGGACTCGACGTAGCTAAGGATCTGTTTAGCAAGAGGTCTGAGGGACCCGACGTTGCTAAGACTCTTCTTAACAGAGAGTCCGAGGACTCTACGTAGCTAAGGATCTGCTTAGCAGGAGGTTTGAGGGACCCGACGCAGTTAAGGCTCTGTTTAACACTTAGCAAGAGGTCTGAAGGACCCGACGTAGCTAAGGATCTGCTTAGCACGAGGTCTAAGGGACCCGACGTAGCTGAGGCTCTACTTAGTAGAGAGTAGGAGTACTCGACGTAGCCAAGTATCTGCTTAGTAGGAGGTCTGAGGGAAACGTCGTTGCTAAGTCACTTTTTTGCACAGAGTTCAAGGACTAGACATAGCTGAGGATCTGCTTAGCAGGAGGTCTAAGGGACCCAACGTAGCTAAGGTTTTTCTTAGCAGAGAGTCCGAGGACTCGACGTAGCTAAGGATCTTCTTAATAGGAGGTCTGAGGGACCCAACGTAGCTAAGGTTTTGTTTAACACTTAGCAGAAGGTTTGAAGGACCCGACGTAGCCAAGGCTTTTCTTAGCAGAGAGTCTAAGGACTCGACGTAGCTAAGGATCTGCTTAGCAGAAGGTCTATGGGACCCGACGCAGCAATGGATCTATTTAACACTTAGCAGGAGATCTGAGGGACCCGACGTTGCTAAGGCTCTTCTTGGCAGAGAGTCCGAGGACTCAACGTAGCTAAGGATGTGCTCGTCTGAGGGACCCGACGTAGCTAAGGTTTTCTTTAACACTTAGCTGAAGGTTTGAGGGACCCGACATAGCTAAGGCTCTTCTTAGCAGAGAGTCTAAGGACTCGACGTAGCTAAGGATCTGCTAAGCTGGAGGACTGAGGGACCCAACGTCGCTGAGGCTCTATTTAACACTTAGCAGGAGGTCTGAGGGACCCGACGTAGCTAAGGCTCTTCTTAGCAGAGAGTCCGAGGACTCGACGTAGCTAAGGATCTGCATAGCAGGAGGTCTGAGGGGCCCGACGTAGCTAAGGCTCTTCTTAGCAGAGAGTCCGAGGACTCGACGTAGCTAAGGATCTGTTTAGCAAGAAGTCTGAGGTACTCGACGTAGGTAAGGCTCTTCTTAACAGAGAGTCCGAGGACTCGACGTAGCTAAGGATCTGCTCAGCAGGAGGTCTGAAGGACCCAACGCAGCTAAGGCTCTGTTTAACACTTAGCAAGAAGTCTGACATACTCGACGTAGCTAAGGATCTGCTTAGCAGGTGGTCTGAGGGACCCGACGAAGCTAAGTCTCTTTTCGGAAGAGAGATGAGGAGTCAAAGTAGCTAAGGATCTGCTTAGCAAGAGGTCTGAAGGACCCGACGCAGCTAAGGCTCTATTTAACACTTAGCAAGAGGTCTGAAGGACTCAACGTAGCTAAGGATTTGCTTTGCAGGAGGTCTAAGGGACCCGACGTAGCTGAGGCTCTACTTGTCTAAGGATTTATTATTCTTATAACGACTGTCAATTGAATAATAAATCTCACGACTTGTATTCACATGAACTCTTAATCCTGAAAGAATAATGGACCTGATCACTTTAATATATCAGGAGTGAGATCTAAAGTAACGGTCAAAACCTCAGTATGTTGGGCAGCCACATTTAGTGTTGATGGAACATATATTCTCAAGATGGAATTCATAGTCTCTTAACGAAGATATAAAATATTCCCCTGAGATAAGTTTAATGGGTACAGTTATTCAGAGAGTTAGGCCTAACCACTTTAGTAAGACTAAAGTATATATTTATGAAAAATTTTATAAATATATGGTGAATAACTCAAAAGGATTAAACCGGGTACTCAAGGATTAAGATGTAGTAATTTACAAAATGGCAGTCTATATTCATGACTTTGTATTACTACGAATATTTTATGAAGGGGTTGCATGTATAATAAGTCTTGGAATATAATTTATTAATGAGGCCTAGAGTGCAATTATATTTATATAGTGGTATTAAATATAATTAATGGTAATTTTGGACTTGTCAAGAGTTGACAAAAAAACCCGAGGCCCATTGGAGCTAGTGTCTTATTTGTTCCCTTTTGGTCCCACTCCAAGCCACACACTAAAGCCCAATGGGGAAGGTCCAAAAGGCTAGCCCAATTAGATAATCAGTTATGTGGAGAGAAACATACAGAATTTTATATAAAATGAAACGGTTTGTATGTGAGATATAATAAGATAAGAACGCGATATAAGAAAGAGAGACACTCCTTCATATATTCTCTCTAGAAAACATAGAACTGATTGAGAGACCACACATTTTGGGCATCAAGTGGAATTGGAGTGAAGATTGAAAGTGTTCCCGAGTACTTCTTCATTCGGTTTTGAATTTAACCGCATCAAGGTACACTCTCTTGTTCTTATATTCTGAAACTTACATAGCGCATATTATCAATTGCGAAAGAAGTAGATCCATTTATTTTCCGCTGCGTATGTTTTGTAAGCGAAGCAAACATATATATTTCCTAACACATCCTTAGCTACGTCGAGTCCTCAGACTCTGTGCCAGAAGGTGAATTAGCCAAGTTGAGTCCTCGGTCTCTCTGCTAAAAAGAGCCTTAACTAGGTCAGGTCGCTTAGCCCTCCTACTTAGCGGATCCTCAGCTACGTCGAGTCCTCGGACTCTCAGCTAAGAAGAACCTTAGCTACGTCGGGTCCCTCAAACCTCCTGCAAAGCAAATCCTTAGCTACTTCGAGTCCTCGGACTATCAGCTAGGAAGAGCATTAGCTATGTCGGGTCCCTCAGATATACTGCAAAGTGTTAAACAGATCCTTAGCTGCGTCGGGTCCCTCAAATCTCCTGCTAAGCAAATCCTTAGCTACGTTGAGTCCTCGGACTCTCTGCTAAGAACAACCTTAGCTACGTCGGGTCCCTCAGACCTCCTACTAAGCAGATCTTTAGCTACGTCGAGTCCTCGGACTCTCCGCTAAGAAGAGCCATAACTACGTCGGTTCCCTCAAACCTCCTACTAAACAGATCCTTAGCTACGTCGACTCCTAAGACTCTCTGCTAAGAAGAGCCTTAGCTACGTCAAGTCCCCCAGACCTCCTGCTATGTGTTAAACAGAGCCTTAGCTACGTCGGGTCCCTCCGACCTCCACCTAAGCAGATCCTTAGCTACGTCGAGTCCTCGGACTATCTGATAAAAAGAGCCTTAGCTACGTCGGGTCCCTTAAGCCTCCTGTTAAGCAGATCCTTAGCTACGTCGAGTCCTCGGACTTTTCTGCAAAGAAGTGCCTTTGCAACATCGGGTCCGTCAGACCTCCTGCTAAGCAGATCCTTAGCTACGTCGAGTCCTCAGACTCTCTGTTAAGAAGCGACTTAGATACGTCGGGTCCCTCAGACCTCCTGCTAAGCAGATCCTTAGCTACGTCGAGTCCTCGGACTCTCTGCTAAGAAGGGCCTTAGCTACTTCGGGTCCCTTAAGGTCCTGCTTAGCAGATCCGTAGCAAAGTCGAGTCTTCGGACTCTCTGCTAAGAAGAGCCTCAGCTACATCAGGTCCGTCAGACCTCCTGCTTAGCAGAACCTGAGCTACGTCGAGTCCTCGAACTCTCTGTTAATAAGAGCCTTTACTACATCGGGTCCCCCAGACCACCTGCTAAGCAGATCCTTAGCTACGTCGAGTCCTCGGACTCTCTGTTAAGAAGAGCCTTAGCTACGTCAGGTCCCTCAGACCTCCTGCTAAACAGATCTTTGGCTACGTCGAGTCCTCGGACTCTTTACCAAAAAGAGACTTTGATACGGCGAGACCCTCAGACCTCCTACTAAGCAGATCCTTAGGTACGTCGAGTCCTCGGACTCTCTGCTAAGAAGAGCCTTAACTACGTCAGGTCCCTCAGACCTCCCGCTAAGCAGATCCTTAGCTACGTCAAGTCCTCGGACTCTCTGCTAAGAAGAGGCTTAGCTACGTCAGGTCCCTCAGACCTCCTGCTAAGCAGATCCTTAGCTACGTCAAGTCCTCAGACTCTCTGCTAAGAAAAGCCTTAGCTACGTCAGGTCCCTCAGACCTCTTGCTAAGCAGATCCTTAGCTTCGTCGAGTCCTCGGACTCTCTGCTAAGAAGTACCTTAACTACGTCGGGTCTCTTAAGCCTCCTGCTAAGCAGATCGTTAGCTACATCGAGTCCTCGGACTTTCTGCAAAGAAGTGCCTTTGCAACGTCTGGTCCCTCGACCTTCTGCTAAAAAGTGACTTAGCTATGTCGAGTCCTCGAACTCTGTGCCAAAAAGTGACTTAGCTATGTCGGTTACCTCAGACCTCCTGCTAAGTTTTAAAAATATCCTTAGCTTCGTCAGGTCCTTCAGACCTCTTGCTAATAAACAGAGCGTTAGCTGCGTCGGGTCCATCAAACGTACCGCTAAGCAGAACCTTAGCCACGTTGAGTCCTCGGACTCTTTGCTAAGAAGAGCCTTAGCTACGTTGGGTCCCTCAGACATCCTTCTAAGTAGATCCTTAGCTACGTCGAGTCCTCGGACTTTCTACGAAGAAGGAAATTAGCCACGTCGGGTCCCTCAGACCTCCTGCTAAGCAGATCCTTCCCTACGTCGAGCCCTCGGACTCTCTACTAAGAAGTGCCTTAGCTACGTTGGGTCCTTCAGACCTCCTGCAAAGTGTTAAACAGAGCCTTAGCTACGTCAGGTCCCTCAGACCTCATTTTAAGCAAATCCTTAGCTACGTTGAGTCTAGGGTCTCTCTACTAGGAAGAGCCTTTACTTGGTCGGGTCGCTTAGAACTCCTGCTATGAAGACCCTTAGTTACGTTGTGTCCTCGGACTCTCTGCAAAGAAGAGCCTTAGCAACGTCCGGTCCCTCAGACCACCTGCTAAGTGTTAAACAGAGCCTTAGCTACGTCGGGTCCCTCAGACCTCCGGCTAAGAAGATCCTTAGCTACGTCGAGTCATCGGACTCTCTGTTAAGAAGAGATTTAGCTACGTCGGGTCCCTCAGAACTCCTGCTAAGCAGATCCTTAGCTACATCGAGTCCTCGGACTCTCTGTTAAGAAGAGACTTAGATACGTCGGGTCCCTCAGACCTCCTGCCAAGCAGATCCTTAGCTACGTCGAGTCCTCGGACTCTCTGTTAAGAAGAGTCTTAGCTACGTCGGGTCCCTCAGACCTCCTGCTAAGCAGATCCTTAGCTACGTCGAGTCCTCGGACTCTTTGTTAAGAAGAGAATTAGCTACGTCGGGTCCTTCAGACCTCCTGCTAAGCAGATCCTTAGCTACGTCGAGTCCTCGGACTCTCTGCTAAAAAGAGCCTTAGCTACGTCTGGTCCCTCAGACCTCCTGCTAAGCAGATCTTTAGCTACGTCGAGTCCCCGGACTCTTTGCCAAAAAGAGACTTAGCAACGTCGGGACCCTCAGACCTCCTGCTAAGCAGATCTTTAGCTACGTCGAGTCCTCGGACTCTTTGCCGAAAAGGGACTTAGCTACGTCGGGACCCTCGGACCTCCTGCTAAGCAGATCCTTAGGTACGTCGAGTACTCGGACTCTCTGCTAAGAAGAGCCTTAGCTACGTCAGGTCCCTCAAACCTCCTGCTAAGCAGATCCTTAGCTACGTCGAGTCCTCGTACTCTCTGCTAAGAAGGGCCTTAGCTACTTCGAGTCCCTTAATGCTCCTGCTAAGCAGATCCTTAGCAACGTCGAGTCCTCGGACTCTCTGCTAAGAAGAGCCTTAGCTACGTCAGGTCCCTCAGACCTCCAACTAAGCAGATCCTTAGCTACATCATGCCCTCGGACTCTCCGGCAAAAAGAGACTTAGCTACGTCGGGTCCCTCAGACCTCCTGCTAAGCAGATCCTTAGCAACGTCGAGTCCTCGGACTCTCTGCTAAGAAGAGCCTTAACTACGTCGGGTCCCTCAGACCTCCTACAAAGCAGATCTTTAGCTACGTCGAGTCCTCGGACTCTTTGCCAAAAAGAGACTTAGCTACGTCGGGACCCTCAGACCTCCCGCTAAGCAGATCCTTAGGTACGTCGAGTCCTCGGACTCTCTGTTAAGAAGAGCCATAGGTACGTCTGGTCCCTCCGACCTCCTGCTACGCAGATCCTTAGCTACGTCACGTCCTCGGACTCTCTGCGAAGAAAAGCCTTAGCTACGTCAGGTCCCTCAGACTACTTGCTAAATGTTAAACAGAACCTTAGCTGCGTCGGGTCCCTCAGACCTCCTGCTAAGCAGTTCCTTAGCTACGTCTAGTCCTCGGACTCTCTGCTAAGAAGAGACTTAGCTGTATCCGGTCCCTCAGACCTCCTGCTAAGCAGATCCGTGGCTACGTCGAGTCCTCGGACTCCCTGCTAAGAAGAGCCTTAGCTACGTCGGGTCCCTCAGACCTCCTGCTATGCAGATCTTTAGCTACGTCGAGTCCTCGGACTCATTGCTAAAAAGAGACTTAGCTACGTCGGGACCGTCAGACCTCCTACTAAGCAGATACTTAGCTACGTCGAGTACTCGGACCCTCTGCTAAGAAGAGCCTTAGCTACGTCAGGTCGCTCAGACCTCCTACTAAGCTGATCCTTAGCTACATCATGCCCTCGGACTCTCCGGTAAAAAGAGCCTTAGCTACGTCGGGTCCCTCAGACCTCCTGCTAAGCAGATCCTTAGCTACGTCGAGTCCTCGGACTCTCTGTTAAAAAGAGCCTTAGCTACGTCGGGTCCCTCAGACCTCCTGCTAAGCAGATCCTTAGCTACGTCGAGTTCTCGGACTCTCTGCTAAGAAGAGCCTTAACTAAGTCGGGTCCCTCAGACCTGCTGCTAAGCAGATCTTTAGCTACGTCGAGTCCTCAGACTCTTTGCCAAAAAGAGACTTAGCTACGTCGGGACCCTCAGACCTCCAGCTAAGCAGATCCTTAGGTACGTCGAGTCCTCGGACTATCTGCTAAGAAGAGCCTTAGCTACGTCAGGTCCCTCAGACCTCCTGCTAAGCAGATCCTTAGCTACGTCGAGTCCTCGGACTCTCTGTTAAGAAGAGACTTAGCTACATCGGGTCCCTCAGACTTCCTGCTAAGCAGATCCTTGGCTACGTCGATTCCACGGACTCTCTGCTAAGAAGAGCCTTAGCTACGTCTGGTCCCTCAGACCTCCTGCTATGCTGATCTTTAGCTGCGTCTAGTCCTCGAACTCATTGCTAAAAAGAGACTTGGCTACGTTGGGACCCTCAGACCTACTGCCAAGCAGATCCTTAGCTACGTCGAGTACTCGGACTCTCTGCTAAGAAAAGCCTTAGCTACGTCAGGTCCCTCAGACCTCCTACTAAGCAGATCCTTAGCTACATCATGTCCTCGGACTCTCTGTTAAAAAGAGCCTTAGCTACGTCAGGTCCCACAGACCTCCTGCTAAGCAGATCCTTAGCTACGTCGAGTCCTCGGACTCTTTGCTAAGAAGAGCCTTAACTACGTCGGGTCCCTCAGACCTCCTGCTAAGCAGATCTTTAGCTACGTCGAGTCCTCGGACTCTTTGCCAAAAAGAGACTTAGCTACGTCTGGTCCCTCAAACCTCCTGCTAAGCAGATCCTTAGCTACGTCAAGTCCTCAGACTCTCTGCTAAGAAGAGACTTAGCTACAACGGGACCCTCAGACCTCCCGCTAAGCAGATCCTTAGGTACGTCAAGTACTCGGACTCTCTGTTAAGAAGAGCCTTAGGAACGTCAGGTCCCTCAGACCTCTTGCTACGCAGATCCTTAGCTACGTCACGTCCTTGGACTCTCTGCTAAGAAGAGCCTTAGCTACGTCGGGTCCCTCAGACCTCCTGCTATGCAGATCTTTAGCTACGTGGAGTCATCGGACTCATTGCTAAAAACAGACTTAGCTACGTCGGGACCGTCAGACCTCCTGCTAAGCAGATCCTTAGGTACGTCGAGTCCTCGGACTCTCTGCTAAGAAGAGCCTTAGCTACGTCAGGTCCCTCAGACCTCCTGCTAAGCAGATCCTTAGCTACGTCGAGTCCTCAGACTCTCTTTTAAGAAGAGACTTAGCTACATCGGGTCCCTCAGACCTCCTGCTAAGCAGATCCTTGGCTACGTCGAGTCTTCGGACTCTCTGCTAAGAAGAGCCTTAGCTACGTCGGGTCCCTCAGACTTCCTGCTATGCAGATCTTTAGCTGCGTCGAGTCCTCGAACTCATTGCTAAAAAGAGGCTTGGCTACGTCGGGACCCTCAAACCTCCTGCTAACCAGATCCTTAGCTACGTCGAGTACTCGGACTCTCTGCTAAGAAAAGCCTTAGCTACGTCAGGTCCCTCACACCTCCTACTAAGCAGATCCATAGCTACATCATGTCCTCAGACTCTCCGGCAAAAAGAGACTTAGCTACGTCGAGTCCCTCAGACCTCCTACTAAGCAGATCCTTAGCTACGTCGAGTCCTCGGACTCTCTGTTAAAAAGAGCCTTAGCTACGTCAGGTCTCTCAGACCTCTTGCTAAGCAGATCCTTAGCGACGTCGAGTCCTCGGACTCTCTGCTAAGAAGAGCCTTAACTACGTCGGGTCCCTCAGACCTCCTGCTAAGCAGATCTTTAGCAACGTCGAGTCCTCGGACTCTTTGCCGAAAAGGGACTTAGCTACGTCGGGACCCTCGGACCTCCTGCTAAGCAGATCCTTAGGTACGTCGAGTACTCGGACTCTCTGCTAAGAAGAGCCTTAGCTACGTCAGGTCCCTCAGACCTCCTGCTAAGCAGATCCTTAGCTACGTTGAGTCCTCGGACTCTCTGTTAAGAAGAGACTTAGCTACATCGGGTCCCTCAGACCTCCTGCTAAGCAGATCCTTGGCTACGTCGAGTCCTCGGACTCTCTGCTTAGAAGAGCCTTAGCTACGTCGGGTCCCTCAGACCTCCTGCTATACAGATCTTTAGTTGCGTCGAGTCCTTGAACTCATTGCTAAAAAGAGACTTGGCTACGTCGGGACCCTCAGACCTCCTGCTAAGCAGATCCTTAGCTACGTCGAGTACTCGGACTCTCTTCTAAGAAAAGCCTTAGCTACGTCAGGTCCCTCAGACCTCCTACTAAGCAGATCCTTAGCTACATCATGTCCTCGGACTCTCTGGCAAAAAGAGACTTAGCTACGTCGGGTCCCTCAGACCTCCTGCTAAGCAGATCCTTAGCTACGTCGAGTCCTCGGACTCTTTGCCAAAAAGAGACTTAGATACGTCGGGACCCTCTTACCTCCTGCTAAGCAGATCCTTAGGTACGTCAAGTCCTCGGACTCTCTGCTGAGAAATCCTTAGCTACGTCTGGTCCCTCAGACCACCGGATAAGCAGATCCTTAGCTACGTCGAGTCCTCGGACTCTCTGTTAAGAAGAGACTTAGCTACGTCAGGTCCCTCATGTTGGGAAATCATCATGTTTGCATCGCATACAACACAGACGCAGCGGAAAATAAACGGATCTACTTCATACGCAATCGATAACATGCACTATGTAAGTTTTAGAATATGAGAAGAAGAAAGTGTACCTTGATGCGGTGAATTTCAAAACCGAATGAAGAAGTACTCGGGAATACTTTCAATCTTCACTCCAATTCCACTCGATGCCCAAGATGTGTGGTCTCTCAATCAGTTCTATGTTTCTAGAGAGAATATTTTATTACCATCCTTATGATAAAACATACAAACCATTTTATTCTATATGAAATTCTGTATGTTTCTCTCCACATAACTGATTATCTAATTGGGCTAGCCTTTTGGGCCTTCCCAATTGGGCTTTAGTGTGTGGCTTGGAGTGGGACCAAAAGGGAACAAATAAGACACTAGCTCCAATGGGCCTTGGGCTTTTCTGTCAACTCTTGACAAGTCCAAAGTTACCATTAATTATATTTAATACCACTATATAAATATAATTGCACTCTAGGCCTCATTAATAAATTATATCCCAAGACTTTATTATACATGCAACCCCTTCATAAAATATTCGTAGTAATACAAAGTCATGAATATAGACTGCCACTTTGTAAATTACTACATCTTAATCCTTGAGTACCTGGTTTAATCCTTTTGAGTTATTCACCATATATTTATGAAATCCAATTTCATAAATATATACTTTAGTCTTACTAAAGTGGTTAGGCCTAACTCTTTGAATAACTGTACCCATTAAACTTATCTCAAGGGAATATTTTGTATCTCCGTTAAGAGACTATGAATTCCATCTTGAGAATATATGTTCCATCAACACTAAATGTGGCTGCCCAACATACTGAGATTTTGACCGTTACTTTAGATCTCACTCCTGATATATCAAAGCAACCTACATTTCATGATCAGGTCCATTATTCTCTCAGGATTAAGAGTTCATGTGAATACAAGTCGTGAGATTTATTATTCAATTGACAGTCGTTAGGAGAATAATAAATCTCACAGCGGTCCAGTTCAATATGTCTTAACTCTTAAAACATATCAACATATTAACTAGAAGTCACCACTTCCATGATCAAGACAAATCATCGTAGTTAATATGTTATAGTCTTCGCAGATGAAATGCCCAATTTCATCACAGACTACGAACCAAAATTCTGAGTTTACAAAGAACTTGTGATCTATATCTTCTGTGACTAAATCACATAAATCACATACTATGCATCTCATGGACTATTTGATAATGTCCGAATATTCATGTTACCATTATTTTAGATAAGAATAAAACAACTTTATTAAACATAATATTAAGTCATACATCATTTCTCAAATAATGTCATACATAATATTATACATAGCATCATTCAATAGGATTTAAGGGCACATATCCTAACACCTCAGACCTCCTGCTAAGCAGATCCTTAGCTACATCGAGTCCTCGGACTCTCTGATAAGAAGGGCCTTAGCTACTTCGGGTCCCTTAAGGCTCCTCATTTGCAGATCCTTAGCTACGTCGAGTCTTCGGACTCTCTGCTAAGATGACCCTTAGCTATGTCGGGTCCCTCAGACCTCCGGCTAAGTAGATCCTGAGCTACGTCGAGTCCTCGGACTCTCTGTTAAGAAGAGACTTAGCTACGTCGGGTCGCTCAGACCTCCTGCTAAGCAGATCCTTAGCTACGTCGAGTCCTCGGACTCTTTGTTAAGAAGAGAATTAGCTACGTCGGGTCCTTCAGACCTCCTGCTAAGCAGATCCTTAGCTACGTCGAGTCCTCGGACTCTCTGCTAAAAAGAGCCTTAGCTACGTCTGGTCCCTCAGACCTCCTGCTAAGCAGATCTTTAGCTACGTCGAGTCCCCGGACTCTTTGCCAAAAAGAGACTTAGCTACGTCGGGACCCTCAGACCTCCTGCTAAGCAGATCCTTAGGTACGTCAAGTCCTCGGACTCTCTGCTAAGAAGAGCATTAGCTACGTCTGGTCCCTCAGACCTCCTGCTAAGCAGATCCTTAGCTACGTCAAGTCCTCAGACTCTTTCTATGAAGAGGCTTAGCTACGTCAGGTCCCTCAGACCACCTGCTAAGCAGATCCTTATCTACGTCAAGTCCTCAGACTCTCTGCTAAGAAAAGCCTTAGCTACGTCAGGTCCCTCAGACCACCTGCTAAGTAGATCCTTAGCTTCGTCGAGTCCTCGGACTCTCTGCTAAGAAGTGCCATAACTACGTCGGCTCTCTTAAGCCTCCTGCTAAGCAGATCGTTAGCAACGTCGAGTCCTCGGACTTTCTGCAAAGAAGTGCCTTTGCAACGTCGGGTCCCTCAGACCTTCTGCTAAGCATATCCTTAGCTACGTCGAGTCCTCGAATTCTGTGCCAAAATGTGACTTAGCTACGTCGGTTCCCTCAGACCTCCTGCTAAGTGTTAAAAATATCCTTAGCTTCGTCGGGTCCTTCAGACCTCTTGCTAATAAACAAAGCCTTAGCTGCGTTGGGTCTTTTAGACCTACCGTTAAGCAAATCCTTAGCCACGTTGAGTCCTCGGACTCTTTGCAAAGAAGTGCCTTAGCTACGTCGGGTCCCTCAGACATCCTTCTAAGTAGATCCTTAGCTACGTCGAGTCCTCGGACTTTCTACTAAGATGGACCTTAGCCACGTCTGGTCCCTCAGACCTTCTGCTAAGCAGATCATTCCCTTCGTCGAGTCCTCGGACTCTCTACTAAGAAGTGCCTTAGCTA
>CM066163.1:52237256-52247256 GCA_033629205.1 Lithocarpus polystachyus
AATATATGAAAGAGTGTCTCTCTTCCTTATTTCATATATTATTACGATTATTAAACATACAAACCATTTTATTCTCTATAAAATTCTGTATGTTTCTCTCCACATAACTGATTATCTAATTGGGCTAGCCTTTTGAGCCTTCCCAATTGGGCTTTAGTGTGTGGCTTGGAGTGGGACCAAAAGGGAACAAATAAGACACTAGCTCCAATGGACCTTGGGCTTTTCTGTCAACTCTTGACAAGTCCAAAGTTACTATTAATTATATTTAATACCACTATATAAATATAATTGTACTCTAGGCCTCATTAATAAATTATATCCCAAGACTTTATTATACATGCAACCCCTTCATAAAATATTCGTAGTAATACAAAGTCATGAATATAGACTGCCACTTTGTAAATTACTACATCTTAATCCTTGAGTACCCGGTTTAATCCTTTTGAGTTATTCACCATATATTTATGAAATCCAATTTCATAAATATATACTTTAGTCTTACTAAAGTGGTTAGGCCTAACTCTCTGAATAACTGTACCTATTAAACTTATCTCAAGGGAATATTTTATATCTCCGTTAAGAGACTATGAATTCCATCTTGAGAATATATGTTCCATCAACACTAAATGTGGCTGCCCAACATACTAAGGTTTTGACCGTTACTTTAGATCTCACTCCTGATATATCAAAGCAACCTACATTTCATGATCAGGTCCATTATTCTCTCAGGATTAAGAGTTCATGTGAATACAAGTCGTGAGATTTATTATTCAATTGACAGTCGTTAGAAGAATAATAAATCTCATAGCGGTCTAGTTCAATATGTCTTAACTCTTAAAACATATCAACATATTAACTAGAAGTCACCACTTCCATGATCAAGACAAATCATCGTAGTTAATATGTTATAGTCTTCGCAGATGAAATGCCCAATTTCATCACCGACTACGAACCAAAATTCTGAGTTTACAAAGAACTTGTGATCTATATCTTCTGTGACTAAATCACATAAATCACATACTATGCATTTCATGGACTATTTGATAATGTCCGAATATTCATGTTACCATTATTTTAGATAAGAATAAAACAACTTTATTAAAGATAATATTAAGTCATACATCATTTCTCAAATAATGTCATACATAATATTATACATAGCATCATACAATAGGATTTAAAGGCACATATCCTAACAGGATCTGCTTAGCAGGAGGTCTGAGGGACCCGACGAAGCTAAGGCTCTTCTTATCACGAGTCCGAGAAGTCGGCGTAGCTAAGGATCTGCTAAGCAGGAGATCTGAGGGAGCCGACGCAGCTACGGCTCTTCTTAGCAAAGAGTCTGAGGACTCGACATAGGGATCCACTTAGCAGGAGGTCTGAGGGAACCGACGTAGCTAAGGCTCTCTTAGCAGAGTGTTCGAGGACTCACCGTAGCTAAAGATATGCTTAGCAGGAGGTCTGAGGGAGTCCGACGTAGCTAAGGCACTTCTTATTAGGGAGTCCGATGACTCGACGTAGCTAAGGATCTTCTTAACAGGAGGTCTGAGGGACCCGACCTAGCTAAGGCACTTCTTAGCAGAGAGTCCGAGGACCCGACGTAGCTAAGGATCTGCTTCGCAGGAGGTCTGAGGGACCCAACGTAGCTAATGCTATGTTTAACACTTAATTGGAGGTTTGAAGGACCCGACGTAGCTAAGGCTCTTCTTTGCAGAGAGTCCGACGACTCGATATAGCAAAAGATCTACTTAGCAAAAAGTCTGAGGGGCCCGACATAGCCAAGGATCTGTTTCTTACTTAGCCGAAGGTCTGAGGGACTCGACGTAGCTAACGATTTGCTTAGCAAGAAGTCTGAAGGACTCGACGTTGCTAAGGCTGTTCTTTACAGAGAGTACACGGACTCAAAGTAGCTAAGGATTTGCTTAGCAAGAGGTCTGAAGGAACAGAAGTAGCTAAGGCTCTTCTTAGCAGAGAGTCTGAGGACTCGACGTAGCTAAGGATCCACTTAGCAGGAGGTCTGAGGGACCCGACGTAGCTAAGGCTCTGTTTCACACTTAGCAGGAGGTCCTACGGACTTGACCTAGCTAAGATTCTTTTTGGCAGAGAGTCCGAGGACACGACGTAGCTAACGATCTGCTTTGCAGGAGGTCTGAGGGACCTAACATAGCTAAGGCTCTGTTTAACACTTAGTAGGAGGTCTGAGGGACCCAACGAACTAAGGCTCTTCTTATCAGAGAGTCCGAGGACTCGACGTAGCTAAGGATCTGCCTAGCAAGAAGTCTGAGGGACCCGATGTATCTAAGGATCTGTTTCACACTTAGGAGGAGGTCAGAGGGACCCGACGTAGCTAAGAATATTTTTGGCAGAGAGCTCGAGGACTCAACGTAGCTAAGGATTTGCTTAGCAAGAGGTCTGAGTGACCCGACGTAGCTAAGGCTCTTCTTAGCAGAAAGTCCGAGGACTCGACGTAGCTAAGGCCCTATTAAACACTTAGCAGGAGGTCTGAGGGACCCGACGTAACTAAGGCCCTTTTTAGCAGAGGGTCCGAGGACTTGACGTAGCCAAGGATCTGCTTAGCAAGAACACTGGGGGACCCAACGTAGCTAAGGATCTGTTTAACGCTTCGTAGGAGGTCTGAGGGACCCGACGTAGCTAACACACTTTTTGGCAGAGAGTCCAAGGACTCGACATAGATAAGGAGTCGTTTTGCAGAAGTTCTGAAGGACCCAACGTAGCTATGGCTCTGTTTAACACTTAGTAGGAGGTTTGAAGGACCCGACGTAGCTAAAGATCTTCTTAGCAGAGAGTCCGGGGACTCGACATAGCTATGGATTTACTTAGCAAGAGGTCTGAGGGACCCGAGGTAGCTAAGGCTCTCCTTAGCAGGTAGTCCAATGACTCAACGTAACTAAGGATCTGCTTAGTAGGAGGGAGGTCTGAGGGACCCGGCATAGCTATGCCTCTTCTTAGCAAAGAGTCCGAGGAATTGACGTAGCAAAGGATCTGCTTAACAGGAGGTCTAGGAACCCGACGTAGCTAAGGATCTGTTTAACAATTAGCAGGAGGTCTGAGGGACCCGACGTGGCTAAGGCTCTTCTTAGCTGAGAGTTCAAGGACTCGATGTAGCTAAGGATCTGCTTAGCAGGAGGTCTAAGGGACCCGACGTAGTTAAGGCTATTTTTAGCAGAGAGTTCGAGGACTTGACGTAGCTAAGGATCTGCTTAGAAGGAGGTCTGAGGGACCCAACAGAGCTAAGGCTCTGTTAAACATAGCAGGAGGTCCGAAAGACCCGACGTAGCTGAGGCTCCTCTTAGCAAAAAGTCCGAGGACTCGACGTAGCTAAGGATCTGCTTTGCAGGAGGTTTGAGGGACCCGACGTAGCTAAGGCTCTTCTTAGCAGAGAGTCCGAGGACTCGACGTAGCTAAGGATCTGCTTAGCAGGAGGTCTGAGGGACCCGATGCAGATAAGGCTCTTCTTAGCAGAGACTCCGAGGACTCGACGTAGCTAAGGATCTGCTTTGCAGGAGGTTTGAGGGACCCGACGTAGCTAAGGCTCTTCTTAGCAGAGAGTCCGAGGACTCAACGTAGTTAAGGATCCGCTTAGTAGGAGGTCTGAGGGAACTGACGTACCTAAGGCTCTCTTAAACTTAGCAGTGGGTCAGAAGGACTCGACGTTACTAAGGCTATTCTTATCAGAGAGTCTGATGACTCGACGTAGCTGAGGATCTTTTTAGCAGGAGGTCTGAGGGACCCGACATTGCTATGGCTCTTCTTAGCAAGGATTCCGAGGATTTAACGTAGCTAAGGATTTGCTTCGCAGAAGGTCTGAGGGACCCGACATAGCTATGGCTCTTCTTAGCAGAGAGTGCGAGGAATTGACGTAGCAAAGGATCTGCTTAACAGGAGGTCTGAGGGACCCGACGTAGCTAAGGATCTATTTAACACTTAGCTGGAGGTCTGAGGGACCCGATGTAGCTAAGGCCCTTCTTAGCAGAGAGTCCGAGGACTCGATGTAGCTAAGGATCTGCTTAGCAGGAGGTTTGAGGGACCCCACATAACTAAGGATCTTCTTAGCAGAGAGTCCAAGTACTTGACGTAGCTAAGGATCGGCTTAGCAGGAGGTGTAAGGGACCCGACGTAGCTATGGATCTGTTTAGCAGGAGGTCTGAGGGACCCGATGTAGCTAAGGCTTTGTTTAACACTTAACAGGGGGTTTGAAGGACCTGACGTAGGTAAGGCTCTTCTTAGGAGAGAGTCCGACGACTCGACGTAGCTAAGGCTCTTCTTAGCAGGGAGTCCGAGGAATCGATGTAGCTAAGGATCTGCTTAGTAGGAGGTCAAAGGGACTTAGCGTCGCTAAGGCTCTATTTAACACTTGGTAGAAGGTTTGAGGGACTCGACGTAGCTAAGGCTCTTCTAAGCAAGGAGTCCGAGGACTCGACGTAGCTAAGGATCTACTTAGCTGGAGGTCTGAGGGACCCGACGCGGCTAAGGCTCTGTTTAACACTTAGCAAGAGATCTGAAGGATTCCACGTAGCTATGAATCTACTCAGAAGGAGGTCTAAGGGACCTGACGTCGCTAAGGCTCGTCTTAGCAGAAAGTCCGAGGACTCGACATAGCTAAGGTTCTGTTTAGTACGAGGTTTGAGGGACCCGACATAGTTATGGCTTTGTTTAACACTTAACAGGAGGTTTGAAGGAACCGACGTAGCTACGGCTCTTCTTAGTAGAGAGTCCGAGGACTCAACGTAGCTAAGGATCTGCTTAGCAAGAGGTCTGAGGGACCCGACAAAGTTAAGGCTCTTCTTTGCAGAGAGTCCGGAGACTCGACGTAGCTAAGGATCTGCTTAGCAAGAAGTCTGAGGGACGCGACGTAGCTAAGGATCTGTTTAACACTTAGGAGGAGGTCTGAGGTACCCGACGTAGCTAAGACGCTTTTTGACAGAGAGTCTGAGGACTCGACGTAGCTAAGGATTTGCTTTGCAGGATGTCTGAGGGACCCGACGTAGCTAAGGCTCTGTTTAACACTTAGCAGGAGGTCTAACGGACTTGACCTAGCTAAGACTCTTTCTGGCAGGGAGTCCGAGGACTCGACGTGTCTAAGGATCTGCTTAGCAGGAGGTTTGGGGGACCGAACGTAGCTAAGGCTCTTTTTAACAGAGAGTCCGAGTACTCGACCTAGCTATGGATCTGCTCAGCAGGAGGTTTGAGTGACCCGACGTAGCTAAGGCTCTTCTTAGCAGAAAGTCCGAGGACTTGACATGGTTATGGATCTGCTTAGCGGGAGGTCTGAGAGACCCAATGTAGCTAAGGCCCTATTTAACACTTAGCAGGTGGTCTGAGGGACCCGACGTAACTAAGGCTCTTCTTAGCAGAGGGCCCGAGGAGTCGACGTAGGCAAGGATCTGCTTAGCAAGAACTTTTGGGGACCCGACGTAGCTAAGGATCTGCTTAACGCTTAGTTTGAGGTCTGAAGGACCCGACATAGCTAAGACTCTTTTTGGCAGACAGTCCAAGGACTCGGCGTAGCTAAGGAACTGCTTAGAAGAAGGTCTGAAGGATCCGACGTAGCTAAGGCTTTTCTTAGCAAAAAGTCTGAGGACTCAACATAGCTAAGAAGCTGCTTAGTAGGAGGTCTGAGGGACCCAAATTGGCTAAGGCTCTGTTTAACACTTAATAGGAGGTTCGAAGGACCCGATGTAGCTAAGGCTCTTCTTAACAGAGAGTCCGAGGACTCAATGTAGCAAAAGATCTATTTAGCAAGAAGTCTGAGGGACCAGACATAGCTAAGGATCTGTTTAACACTTAGCTGAAGGTCTGAGGGACCCGACGTAGCTAAGGCTCTTCTTAGCAGAGAGTCTAAGGACTCGACGTAACTAAAGATTTGCTTAGTAGGAGGTCTGAGGGACCCAACGTAGCTAAGGCTCTATTTAACACTTAGGAGGAGGTCTTAGGAACCCGATGTAACTAAGGCTCTTCTTAACAGAGAGTCCGACGACTCGATGTAGCAAAAGATCAATTTAGCAAGAAGTCTGAGGGACCCAACGTAGGTATAGCTTTGTTTAACACTAAGCAGGAGGTCTAAGGGACCCGACGTAACTAAGGCTCTTCTTAATAAAGAGTCCGAGGACTCAAAATAGCTAAGGATTTGCTTAGCAAGAAGTCTGAAGGACCTGACGCAGCTAAGACTCTTTTTGTCAGAGAGTTCAAGGACACGACGTACCTAAGGATCTGCTTAGTAGGAGGTCTGAGGGACCCAACGTAGCTAAGGCCCTATTTAACACTTAGGAGGAGGTCTTAGGAACCCGATGTAACTAAGGCTCTTCTTAGCAGAGAGTCCGAGGACTCGACGTTGCTAAGGATCTTCTTAGTAAGAAGTCAAAAGGACCTGACGTAGGTAAGGATCTGTTTAACGCTTAACTAGAGGTCTGAGGGACCCGACATAGCTAAGGCTCTTCTTAGTAGAGAGTCCGAAGACTCGACATAGCTATGGATCTACTTAGCAAGAGGTCTGAGAGACCCGACTTAGCTAAGGCTCTTCTTAGCAGGTAGTCCAAGGACTCAACGTAGCTAAGGATCTGCTTAGCAGGAGGTCTGGGGGACCTAACGTAGCTAAGGCTCTGTTTAACACTTAGCAGGAGGTTTAAAGGACCCGACGTAGCTAAGGCTCTTCTTAGCAGAGAGTCCGAGGACTCGACGTAGCTAAGGATCTGCTGAGCAGGAGGCCTAAGGGACCCGACGTAGCTAAGGCTCTCCTTAGCAAGGAGTCTGAGGACTCGACGTGGCTAAGGATCTGCTTAACAGGAGGTCTGAGGGACCCGATGTTGCGAAGGCTCTTCTTAGCAGAGAGTACGAGGACTCAGTGTAGCTAAGGATCTGCTTAGCAGGAGGTCTAAGGGATCCGACGTAGCTAAGGCTCTTCTTAGCAAAGAGTCTGAGGATTTGACGTAGCTAAGGACTTGACGTAGTTAAGAATCTGTTTAACATTAGCAAGAGGTTTGAAGGATTCGACGTAGCTAAGAATCTTCTTAGAAGGAGGTCTTGATGGACAAATTACATGTTTTTATCGCATACAAAATATACGCAGCAGAAAATAAACGGATCTACTTCATTCGCAATAGATAACATGCACTATGTAAGTTTCAGAATATAAGAACGAGAGAGTGTACCTTGGTGTGGTGAAATTCAAAACCAAAGAGAAGAAGTTCTTGAGAACACTTTTAATCTTCACTCCAATTCCACTTGATGCCCAAGATGTGTGGTCTCTCAATCAATTCTATGTGTTTGTTCTAGAGAGAATATGAAGGAGACTCTCTTTCACATGCATATGAACATACAAAACCGTTTCATTCTAACATAAAATTTTGTATGTTTCTCTCCACATAACTAATTATCTAATTGGGCTAGCCTTTTGTGCCTTTCCAATTGGGCTTTAGTGTGTGGCTTGGAGTGGGATCAAAAGGGAACAAATAAGACACTAGCTCCATTGGGCCTTGGGCTTTTCTGTCAACTCTTGACAAGTCCAAAGTTACCATTAATTACATTTAATACCACTATATAAATATAATTACACTTTAGGCCTTATTAATAAATTATATCCCAAGATTCTATTATACATGCAACCCCTTCATAAAATATTCGTAGTAATGCAAAGTCATAAATATAGACTGTCACTTTGTAAATTACTACATCTTAATCCATGAGTACCCGGTTTAATCCTTTTAAGTTATTCATCAAATATTTATGAAATCCAATTTCATAAATATATACTTTAGTCTTACTAAAGTGGTTAGGCCTAACTCTCTGAATAACTGAACCCATTAAACTTATCTCAAGGAAATATTTTATATCTCCGTTAAGAGACTGTGAATTCCATCTTGAGAATATATGTTCTGTCAACACTAAATGTGGCTGCCCAACATGCTGAGGTTTTGACCGTTACTTTAGATCTCACTCCTGATATATCAAAGCAACCTACATTTCATGATCAGGTCCATTATTCTCTCAAGATTAAGAGTTCATGTGAATACAAGTCATGGGATTTATTAGTAAATTGATAGTCGTTAGGAGAATAATAAATCTCATAGCGGTCCAGTTCAATATGTCTTAACTCTTAAAACATATCAACATATCAACTAGAAGTCACCCATGATCAAGACAAATCATCGTAGTTAATATGTTATAGTCTTCGTAGATGAAATGCCCAATTTCATCACCGACTACGAACTATAATTCTGAGTTTACAAAGAACTTGTGATTAATATCTTCTATGACGTTTCACATAAATCACATACTATGCATCTCATGGACTATATGATAATGTCTGAATATTCATGTTACCGTTATTTTAGATAAAAATAAAGCAACTTTATTTAACACAATATTAAGTTATACATCATTTAACACATAATGTCATACATAATATCATACATGGCATATTACAATAGGATTTAAGGGCACTTATCCCAACAAGTCTGAGGAACCCAACGTAGCTAAGGCTCTTCTTAGCAGAAAGTCCGAGGACTCAAAATAGCTAAGGCTTTGTTTAGCAGGAGGTTTGAGGGACCCGACATAGCTAAGGCTTTGTTTAACACTTAACAGGAGGTTTGAAGGACCCGACGTAGCTAAGGCTCTTCTTAGCAGAGAGTCCGAGGACTCGACGTAGCTAAGGATCTGCTTAGCAGGAGGTCTGAGGGACCCGATGCAGATAAGGCTCTTCTTAGCAGAGACTCCGAGGACTTGACGTAGCTAAGGATCTACTTAACAGGAGGACTGAGGGACCCGACGTAGCTAAGGATCTGTTTAACACTTACCAGGAAGTCTATGGGACTCGACGTAGCTAAGGCTCTTCTTAGCAGAGAGTCTGAGGACTCGACGTAGCTAAGGATCTGCCTAGCAGGAGGTCTGAGGGACCCGACGTAGCTAAGGATATGTTTAACACTTAGCGGGAGGTCTGAGGGACCCGACGTAGCGAAGGCTCTTCTTAGCAGAGAGTCTGAGGACTCGACGTAGCTAAGGATCTGCTTAGCAGGAGGTCTGAGGGACCCGACATAGCTCAGGATCTTCTAAGCAGAGAGTACAAGGACTCAACGTAGCTAAGGATCTGCTTAGCAAGAGGTCTGAGGGACCCGACGTAGCTAAGGCTCGACGTTGCTAAGGATCTGCTTAGCAAGAGGTCTTAGCAGAGAGTCTGAAGACTCGACGTTGCTAAGGAGGTCAAAGGGACTCGACGTTGCAAAGGCTCTTCTTAGCAGAGAGTCCGATGACTCGTCGTAGCATTATCTTCTTAGCAGGAGGTCTAAGTGACCCGACGTAGCTAAAGCGCTTCTTAGCAGATAGTCCAACGACTCGACATAGCTAACAATCTGCTTAGCAAGAGGTCTGGGGGACCCGACCTAGCTATGGCTCTTCTTTGCAGAAAGTACAAGGACTCAACGTTGCTAAGGATCTGCTAAGCAAGTGGTCGGAAGGACCCGACACAGATAAGGCTCTTCTTAGCAGAGATTCCAAGGACTTGACGTAGCTAAGGATCTGCTTAACAGGAGGTCTGAGGGACCCGACGTAGCTAAGGATCTATTTAACACTTAGCAGGAAGTCTATGGGACTCGACGTAGCTAAGGCTCTTCTTAGTAGAGAGTCCGAGGACTCGACGTAGCTAAGGATCTGCCTAGCAGGAGGTCTGAGGGACCCGACATAGTTAAGGCTCTTCTTAACAGAGAATATGAGGACTCAAAGTAGCTAAGGATCTGCTTAACAGGAGGTCTGAGGGACCCGACAAAGCTAAGTCTCTTCTTAGCAGAGAGTCCGGGGACTTGACGTAGCTAAGGATTTGCTTAATAGGAGGTCTGAGGGACCCGACATAGCTATGGATACGTTTAGCAGGAGGTCTAAAGGAACCGACATAGCTAAAGCTTTGTTTAACACGTAGCAGGAGGTTTGAAGGACCCGACGTAGGTAAGGCTCTTCTTAGCAAAGAGTCCGGGGACTCGACGTAGCTAAG
>CM066163.1:52252256-52262256 GCA_033629205.1 Lithocarpus polystachyus
ATGAAGCAGAGGAGCCCGGATTTTGAAATGACCGAGTTCCTTTCCATTTGAGCTGTCGTTCCACCTTTATTGCCATATGCACCATGTCCTCCAACTCCACGTAGTACTGCAACTCCACCACGTTAGCAATGTCCCGATTCAGCCCATTCAGAAACCTTGCCATGGTAGCTTCTCTATCCTCCTCTACATTAACTCGAATCATGGCAATCTCCATCTCCTTGTGGTAGTCATCCACGCTCCTATAGCCTTGAGTAAGACTCTGTAATTTTTGATACAAGTCCCTATAGTAGTGACTAGGGATAAATCGCCTCCTCATGGTAGCCTTCATTTGCTCCCACGTCTCAATAGGCCTCTCATGGTTTCTCCTTCTGTTCATCACAAGTTGATCCCACCATATAATAGCATAGTCAGTAAACTCAATCACAGCTAGTTTTACATTTTTCAGTCCTGCAATAAACTAATAAACTTGATCAAGAAATTCAACTTGTAGTATTTAAACAAATACCAACGGCTAGAAAGTATGACAGAAACACAAATTAAAGAAAAATAGGACAAAAGAAAACAATATAATTGCTCTGAGAGAACTGAGTATAACATTAGTGCTACATTTAATGTTTCTGATCTTTATCCTTTTGATGTAGGTGACGATTCGAGGACGAATCCAATGGAAGAGAGGGGGAATGATGAGAATCAACAAGCTTTCAAGGATCCATTGCTAGTTCCAGTTGGGCCTATTACTAGAGCAAGATCCAAGAAGATTAAAGAAACACTTAATGGGCTGATTCAAGAGATTTGGGCTGATTCTATCGCAGGACATTCCAGGCGGGGCCCAAAGGAAGATAAAGGTGTAATAAATTTAATCCAAGCTATTGAAGGCTGATCTGACTTAATTGGGCGCTATTTATGGCATGGAATTATGGCTGATTGACTTTCCAGCTCTAAATCAGTTAATAGATACTTTTCCTAATTTAGATCTTTTAATTTTGGACCAGATCTTCCTTAATTTTAGGCTTTCATTATTTAGAACGTTTTTTAGGGTTTTTCCTATTTTGGATATGTTATTTTCAGACACAATCCGGTTTTAATTAGGGTTTTATTATTTAGTACGTTTTTTATATTTTCTACATTCAGCCATGTCTTATAAATAGCATGCACTCATTGTAATAGAGGGGATTATTGAATAAAAATCAAAAAAGGTGAGGCTTTGCTCTTCTCTTTGGTTCTTCAAGAACTGTGAACTTTTCAAGGATTCTTCCTTGTGGCGTTCAAACTTATACCTTTGGTTCGTGATTCCTTTATAAACGTTGGGTCTGGGTTTTCTATCAAATCTGAATTTTAGCTTTCATGTGCAATATTCCAATATTGTTTGTTGAGTCTCAAAGCGAGTCTGTTGAGGTTCGCATCATTTGGTATCAGAGCTCAGGTTCTAAAATCAGTTTTCTATCCTTTTATCTTAGGTAATTTTACAATTAATCCATTTTTACCAGGTTTTTTCTGTCTTTTTTCAAGTAATTATCAATTTTTCGGAGGTGTTTTACGGATTCTAATGAATTTGGCTGGGGTATTTTTTAAATTTGTTTTATTTTTCATTGGCAATTTCGCTATTTTAATAGCATGGAAGTGTTATTTTTGCTATATTATGTGTTTAAAGTGACATATTCACAATTTTAACAGTTTTAGGAAAATATTCTAGCAATTTATTCGGGTTTTAGGGGGGCACGTACATTTATATGGTTGGGGGAGTAGTACTTTCGGAACTTCATGCGTTTTGACATTGCGGTTTGGCTATTTTGTTGTATTTTAACATGTACTTTTTAATTTATTGTGCTTTTTGGGGTGATGTTTTTGTAATTTTAATGGTTTTGGATCTGGAATTTTAGCATTTCAATGTGGTTTTAGTTGTTTGGTTTACCTTTTTAACAAAACTAAAGTTATACTCTTGCAATTTACTTGGTTTTGTTGGCCATTTTGCCGTTTAAAGCTATCGGAGGGATTTATTCGGTATTTAACAAGTTTTAAATTTGAATTTGCTGTTTCAATGAATTTTGTTACAGAGTGAATGTATTTTCCGCTGGACTTCTAGCGATATTAAAGGTTCTTGATGAGAATTTTAGTAATTTAGCGTGTTTAAATGGGGCTGTTCTCCCATTTTAACGGCTTTGGAAAGGGTATTTTTACAAATTTATGGGTTTTGATGTGGAATTTTTACACTTTTTTTCGGTTTATAGAGGTGTATTCTGTATATTTAATTGGTTTTCGTGGGGGGGGGGGGGGCAATTCTAGCTTTTTAACGGGTTTTTTTGGAGACATCTTGTTTATTTCAATTGTCTTCGAGCGAATATTTTTCCAATTTAACTGGTTTTTGGTCGAATTTTGGCCGTGTTAATGAATTTGAAAGCTAGGCATTTCATTTTCGTAGGTTTTAGAGGCCGTTTGGCCATTACATTAGTTTTTTAGGGGTAATTAAGCAGTTTTCAACTTTTTTTTTTGCTGTCATTTTAGAATTTTAATTGTTCTTTACGGGCATTTTAGTGATTTCAATCATTTTGGAAAGATAATTTTACAATTAATGCGTTTTTACCGGGTTTTTTCTGTCTTTTTTCAAGTAATTATCAATTTTTCGGAGGTGTTTTAGTGATTCTAATGAATTTGGATGGGGTATTTTTCAAATTTGTTTTATTTTTCATTGGCAATTTCTCAATTTTAATAGCATGGAAGTGTTATTTTTGCTATATTATGTGTTTCAAGTGAACATATTGGCAATTTTAACAGTTTTAGGAAAATATTCTAGCAATTTATTGGGGTTTTAGGGATGCACGTACATTTATATGGTTGGGGGAGTAGTACTTTCGGAACTTCATGCGTTTTGACATTGCGGTTTGGCCGTTTTGTTGTATTTTAAAATGTACTTTTTAATTTATTGTGATTTTTGGGGTGATGTTTTTGTAATTTTAATGGTTTTGGGATTGGAATTTTAGCGATTCAATGTGATTTTAGGTGTTTGGTTAACCTTTTTAACAAAACTGAGGTTATATTCCTGCAATTTACTTGGTTTTGTGGGCTATTTTGGCCCGTTTAAAGCTATCGGAGGGATTTGTTCGGAATTTAACGAGTTTTAAATTTGAATTTGCCGTTTCAATGAATTTGGTTACAGAGTGAATATATTTTCCGCTGAACTTCTGGCGATATTAAAGGTTCTTGATGAGAATTTTAGTAATTTAGCGTGTTTAGAAGGGGCTGTTGTCCCATTTTAACGGCTTTGGAAAGGGTATTTTTACAAATTTATGGGTTTTGATGTGGAATTTTTACACTTTTTTTCGGTTTATGGAGGAGTATTCTGTATATTTAATTGGTTTTCATGGGGAGAGGGGGGGGGGGCAATTCTAGCTTTTTAACGGGCTTTTTTGGAGACATCTTGTTTATTTCAATTGTCTTCGAGCGAATATTTTTCCAATTTAACGGGTTTTTGGTCGAATTTTGGCCGTGTTAATGAATTTGAAAGCTAGGCATTCTCAATTTCCTAGGTTTTAGGGGCCGTTTGGCCGTTAGATTAGTTTTTTAGGGGTAATTAAGCAGTTTTCAACTTTTTTTTGCTGTCATTTTAGGATTTTAACTGTTTTTTACGGGCATTTTAGCAATTTCAATCATTTTGGCAAGATAATTTCACAATTAATGCGTTTTTTCTGGATTTTTTCTGTCTTTCTTCAAGTAATTATCAATTTTTCGGAGGTGTTTTGGTGATTCTAATGAATTTGGATGGGGTATTTTTCAAATTTGTTTTATTTTTCATTCGCAATTTCGCAATGAAGGCCTAATAAATTTAATCCAAGCTATTGAGGGCTGATCTGACGTAATTGGGCGTTATTTATGGCAAAGAATTATGGCTGATTGACTTTCCAGCTCTAAATCAGTTAACAGATACTTTTCCTTATTTAGATCTTCTAATTTTGGACCAGATCTTCCTTAATTTTAGGATTTTATTATTTAGAACGTTTTTTAGGGTTTTTCCTATTTTGGATCTGCTATTTTCAGACCAAATCAGTTTTTAATTAGGGTTTTATTATTTAGTACGTTTTTTAGGTCAAATTTGATTCCTGATATGGTTAGGTATCAATTAGGAGTTATTTTAGAATATATTTTCTTGTCTATCAAGTTTTATGGAGCCCTTAAATAGGCCCTAAGTCTGTAAACGTTTTTTGATGAATTATTGAATAAAAATCAGAAAAAAGGTGAGGCTTTGCTCTTCTCTTTGGTTCTTCAAGAACTGTGAACTTATCAAGGATTCTTCCTTGTGGCGTTCAAACTTTATACCTTTGGTTCGTGATTCCTTTATAATCATTGGGTCAAGGTTCTTTTACTTATACCTTTGGTTCGCGTTTCTCTTATAAACGTTGGGTCTGGGTTTCTATCAAATCTGAATTTTAGCTTTCTTGGGCAATATTCCAATATTGTTTGTTGGGTCTCAAAGCGAGTCTGTTGAGGTTCGCATCATTCAATCATTTTGGCAAGGTAATTTTACAATTAATGCGTTTTTACCGGGTTTTTTCTGTCTTTTTTCAAGTAATTATCAATTTTTCGGAGGTGTTTTAGCATGGAAGGGTTATTTTTGCTATAAGTGTTTCAAGTGGACATATTGGCAATTTTAACAGTTTTAGGAAAATATTCTAGCAATTTATTGGGGTTTTAGGGGGGCACGTACATTTATATGGTTGGGGGAGAAGTACTTTCGGAAATCATGCGTTTTGACATTGCAGTTTGGCCATTTTTTTGTATTTTAAAATGTACTTTTTGATTTATTGTGCTTTTTGGGGTGATGTTTTTGTAATTTTAATGGTTTTGGATCTGGAATTTTAGCATTTCAATGTGGTTTTAGTTGTTTGGTTTACCTCTTTAACAAAACTGAGGTTTTATATTCTTGCAATTTACTTGGTTTTGTGGGCCATTTTGGCCCGTTTAAAGCTATCGGAGGTATTTATTCGGAATTGAACGAGTTTTAAATTTTAATTTGCCATTTCAATGAATTTGGTTACAGAGTGAATGTATTTTCCGCTAGACTTCTTGCGATATTACAGGTTCTTAAAGAGAATTTTAGTAATTTAGCGGGTTTAGAAGGGGCTGTGGCTTTGGAAAGGGTATTTTTGCAAATTTATGGGTTTTGATGTGGAATTTTTACACTTTTTTCCGGTTTATGGAGGTGTATTCTGTATATTTAATTGGTTTTCGTGGGGAGAGAGGGGGGGGGGCAATTCTAGCTTTTTGATGGGCTTTTTTGGAGACATCTTGTTTATTTCAATTGTCTTCGAGCGAATATTTTTCCAATTTAATGGGTTTTTGGTCGAATTTTGGCCGTGTCAATGAATTTGAAAGCTAGGCATTTTCAATCTCGTAGGTTTTAGAGGCCGTTTGGCCGTTACATTAGTTTTTTAGGGGTAATTAAGCAATTTTCAACTGTTTTTTGGCTGTCATTTTAGAATTTTAACTGTTTTTTACGGGCAGTTTTAGCAATTTCAATCATTTTGGCAAGGTAATTTTACAATTAATCCATTTTTACCGGGTTTTTTCTGTCTTTTTTCAAGTAATTATCAATTTTTTGGAGGTGTTTTACGGATTCTAATGAATTTGGATGGGGTATTTTTTAAATTTGTTTTATTTTTCATTGGCAATTTCACTATTTTAATAGCATGGAAGTGTTATTTTTGCTATATTATGTGTTTAAAGTGACATATTCGCAATTTTAACAGTTTTAGGAAAATCTTCTAGCAAGTTATTCGGGTTTTAGGGGGGCACGAACATTTATATGGTTGGGGGAGTAGTACTTTCGGAACTTCATGCGTTTTGACATTGCGGTTTGGCCATTTTGTTGTATTTTAAAATGTACTTTTTAATTTATTGTGCTTTTTAGGGTGATGTTTTTGTAATTTTAATGGTTTTGGATCTAGAATTTTAGCATTTCAATGTGGTTTTAGTTGTTTGGTTTACCTTTTTAACAAAACTGAAGTTATATTCTTGCAATTCACTTGGTTTTGTCGGCCATTTTGCCGTTTAAAGCTATCGGAGGGATTTATTCAGAATTTAACGAGTTTTAAATTTGAATTTGCCGTTTCAATAAATTTTGTTACAGAGTGAATGTATTTTCCGCTGGACTTCTGGCGATATTAAAGGTTTTTGATGAGAATTTTAGTAATTTAGCGTGTTTAAATGGGGCTGTTCTCCCATTTTAACGGCTTTGGAAAGGGAATTTTTGCAAATTTATGGGTTTTGATGTGGAATTTTTACACTTTTTTCCGGTTTAGGGAGGTGTACTCTGTATATTTAATTGGTTTTCGTGGGGAGAGGGGGGGGGGCAATTCTGGCTTTTTAACGGGCTTTTTTGGAGACATCTTGTTTATTTCAATTATCCTCGAGCGAATATTTTTCCAATTTAATGGGTTTTTGGTCGAAGTTTGGCCGTTTTAATGAATTTGAAAGTTAGGCATTTTCAATTTCTTAGGTTTTAGAGGCCGTTTGGCCGTTACATTAGTTTTTTAGGGGTAATTAAGCAGTTTTCAACTGTTTTTTGGCTGTCATTTTAGAATTTTTATTGTTTTTTACGGGCATTTTAGCAATTTCAATCATTTTGGCAAAATAATTTCACAATTAATGCGTTTTTTCCGGATTTTTTCTGTCTTTTTTAATGTAATTATCAAATTTTTCGGAGGTGTTTTAGGGATTCTAATGAATTTGGATGGGGTATTTTTTAAATTTGTTTTATTTTTCATTGGCAATTTCGCTATTTTAATAGCATGGAAGTGTTATTTTTGCTATATTATGTGTTTGAGGTGGACATATTGGCAATTTTAACAGTTTTAGGAAAATATTCTAGCAATTTATTGGATTTTATGGGGGCACGTACATTTATATGGTTTGGGGAGTAGTACTTTCGGAACTTCATGCGTTTTGACATTGCGGTTTGGCCATTTTGTTGTATTTTAAAATGTACTTTTTAATTTATTGTGCTTTTTGGGGTGATGTTTTTGTAATTTTAATGGTTTTGGATCTGGAATTTTAGCGATTCAATGTGGTTTTAGGTGTTTGGTTTACCTTTTTAACAAAACTGAGGTTATATTCCTGCAATTTACTTGGTTTTGTGGGCTATTTTGGCCCGTTTAAAGCTATCGGAGGGATTTGTTCGGAATTTAACGAGTTTTAAATTTGAATTTGCCGTTTCAATGAATTTGGTTACAGAGTGAATATATTTTCCGCTGAACTTCTGGCGATATTAAAGGTTCTTGATGAGAATTTTAGTAATTTAGCGTGTTTAGAAGGGGCTGTTCTCCCATTTTAACGGCTTTGGAAAGGGTATTTTTCCAAATTTATGGGTTTTAATGTGGAATTTTTACACTTTTTTTCGGTTTATGGAGGAGTATTCTGTATATTTAATTGGTTTTCGTGGGGAGAGGGGGGGGGGGGCAATTCTAGCTTTTTAACGGGCTTTTTTGGAGACATCTTGTTTATTTCAATTGTCTTCGAGGAAATATTTTTCCAATTTAACGGGTTTTTGGTCGAATTTTGGCCGTGTTAATGAATTTGAAAGCTAGGCATTTTCAATTTCTTAGGTTTTAGAGGCCGTTTGGCCGTTACATTAGTTTTTTAGGGGTAATTAAGCAGTTTTCAACTGTTTTTTGGCTGTCATTTTAGAATTTTAATTGTTTTTTACTGGCATTTTAGCAATTTCAATCATTTTGGCAAAATAATTTCACACTTAATGCATTTTTTCCGGATTTTTTCTGTCTTTTTTAATGTAATTATCAATTTTTCGGAGGTGTTTTCGGGATTCTAATGAATTTGGATGGGGTATTTTTTAAATTTGTTTTATTTTTCATTGGCAATTTCGCTATTTTAATAGCATGGAAGTGTTATTTTTGCTATATTATGTGTTTGAGGTGGACATATTGGCAATTTTAACAGTTTTAGGAAAATATTCTAGCAATTTATTGGGTTTTATGGGGGCACGTACATTTATACGGTTTGGGGAGTAGTACTTTCGGAACTTCATGCGTTTTGACATTGCGGTTTGGCCATTTTGTTGTATTTTAAAATGTACTTTTTAATTTATTGTGCTTTTTGGGGTGATGTTTTTGTAATTTTAATGGTTTTTGGTTTGGAATTTTAGCGATTCAATGTGGTTTTAGGTGTTTGGTTTACCTTTTTAACAAAACTGAGGTTATATTCCTGCAATTTACTTGGTTTTGTGGGCCATTTTGGCCCGTTTAAAGCTATCGGAGGGATTTGTTCGGAATTTAACAAGTTTTAAATTTGAATATGCCATTTCAATGAATTTGGTTCCAGAGTGAATGTATTTTCCGCTGAACTTCTGGCGATATTAAAGGTTCTTGATGAGAATTTTAGTAATTTAGCGGGTTTAGAAGGGGCTGTTCTCCCATTTTAACTGCTTTGGAAAGGGTGTTTTTGCAAATTTATGGGTTTTGATGTGGAATTTTTACACTTTTTTCCGGTTTAGGGAGGTGTATTCTGTATATTTAATTGGTTTTCGTGGGGAGAGGGGGGGGGCAATTCTGGCTTTTTAACGGGCTTTTTTGGAGACATCTTGTTTATTTCAATTGTCTTCGAGCGAATATTTTTCCAATTTAATGGGCTTTTGGTCGAATTTTGGCCGTTTTAATGAATTTGAAAGCTAGGCATTATCAATTTCTTAGGTTTTAGAGGCCGTTTGGCCGTTACATTAGTTTTTTAGGGGTAATTAAGTAGTTTTCAACAGTTTTTTGGCTGTCATTTTAGAATTTAAATTGTTTTTTACGGGCATTTTAGCAATTTCAATCATTTTGGCAAAATAATTTCACAATTAATGCGTTTTTTCCGGATTTTTTCGGTCTTTTTTAATGTAATTATCAATTTTTCGGAGGTGTTTTAGGGATTGTAATGAATTTGGATGGCGTATTTTTTTAATTTGTTTTATTTTTCATTGGCAATTTCGCTATTTTAATAGCATGGAAGTGTTATTTTTGCTATATTATGTGTTTGAGGTGGACATATTGGCAATTTTAACAGTTTTATGAAAATATTCTAGCAATTTATTGGGTTTTATGGGGGCACGTACATTTATATGGTTTGGGGAGTAGTACTTTCGGAACTTCATGCGTTTTGACATTGCGGTTTGGCCATTTTGTTGTATTTTAAAATGTACTTTTTAATTTATTGTGCTTTTTGGGGTGATGTTTCTATAATTTTAATGGTTTTGGGTTTGGAATTTTAGCGATTTAATGTGGTTTTAGGTGTTTGGTTTACCTTTTTAACAAAACTGAGGTTATATTCCTGCAATTTACTTGGTTTTGTGGGCCATTTTTGCCCGTTTAAAGCTATCGGAGGGATTTTTTCGGAATTTAACGAGTTTTAAATTTGAATTTTCCGTTTCAATGAATTTTGTTACAAGGCGAATGTATTTTCCGCTGGACTTCTGGCAATATTAAAGGTTCTTGGTGAGGATTTTAGTAATTTATAGCTTGTTTAGATGGGGCTGTTCTCCCATTTTAACGGCTTTGGAAATGGTATTTTTACAAATTTATGGGTTTTGATGTGGAATTTTTACACTTTTTTTCAGTTTATGGAGGTGTATTCTGTATATTTAATTGGTTTTCGTGGGGGGGGGGTGGCAATTCTAGCTTTTTAACGGGTTTTTTTGGAGACATCTTGTTTATTTCAATTGTCTTCGAGCATATATTTTTCCAATTTAACGGGTTTTTGGTCGAATTTTAGCCGTGTTAATGAATTTGAAAACTAGGCGTTTCCAATTTCGTAGGTTTTAGAGGCCGTTTGGCCATTACATTAGTTTTTTAGGGGTAATTAAGCAGTTTTCAACTTTTTTTTTGCTGTCATTGATGAGAATCAACAAGCTTTCAAGGATCCATTGCAAATTCCAGTTGGGCCAATTACAAGAGCAAGATCCAAGAAGATCAAAGAAGCACTTAATGTGCTGATTCAAGGGATTTGGGCTGATTCACAT
>CM066163.1:52282256-52284756 GCA_033629205.1 Lithocarpus polystachyus
GAAAGTAAGACAGAAACACAAATCAAAGAAAAATAGGACAAAAGAAAGAAAACAATATAATTGCTCTGAGAGAAGAACTGAAACTAAAAACAAATTTTTTTTTTTTCGTTTTTTTTTTTTCTGCAGTCCTTTTTTTTCACTTTTTTTTTTCTTTCTGCAGTTCTTTTTTTTCACGTTTTTTTTTTTTTTTTGGGAATTCAGTTACACAATTTTTTAACCTAGTGCACGACACAAAACAAGAACGAAGAACAAAAAAACAGAAACGGAACAAGATTGGAAGATAACAGGAAACAAAAGATAAAAAGGATAGAAAACTGATTTTAGAACCTGAGCTCTGATACCAAATGATGCGAACCTCAACAGACTCGCTTTGAGACCCAACAAACAATATTGAAATATTGCCCAAGAAAGCTAAAATTCAGATTTTTGATAGAAACCCTGACCCAACGTTTATAAGAGAAACGCGAACTAAAGGTATAAGTAACGGACCTTGACCCAATGATTATAAAGGAATCTCGAACCAAAGGTATAAGTTTGAACGCCACAAGGAAGAATCCTTGATAAGTTCACAGTTCTTGAAGAACCAAAGAGAAGAGCAAAGCCTCACCTTTTCTGATTTTTATTCAATAATCTCTATCAAAAAAACGTTTACAGACTTAGGGGCCTATTTAAAGGCTCCATAAAACTTGACAGACATGAAAATATATTCTAAAATAACTCCTAATTGATACCTAACCATATCAGGAATCAAATTTGACCTAAAAAACGTACTAAATAATAAAACCCTAATTAAAAACTGATTTGGTCTGAAAATAGCAGATCCAATTAAGGAAGATCTGGTCCAAAATTAGTAGATCTAAATAAGGAAAAGTATCTGGTTACTGATTTAGAGCTAGAAAGTCAATCAGCCATAATTCCATGCCATAAATAGCGCCCAATTAAGTCAGATCAAACCCTCAATGGCTTGGATTAAATTTATTATACCTTTATCTTCCTTTGGGCCCCACCTGGAATGTGAATCAGCCCAAATCCCTTGAATCAGCCCATTAAGTGCTTCAGCCATCTTCTTAGATCTTGCTCTAGTAATAGGCCCAACTAGAACTTGCAATGGATCCTTGAAAGCTTGTTGATTCTCATCAGTAATTTTACAACTAATGCGTTTTTACCGGGTTTTTTCTGTCTTTTTTCAAGTAATTAACAATTTTTCGGAGGTGTTTTAGCATGGAAGTGTTATTTTTGCTATAAGTGTTTGATGAGAATCAACAAGCTTTCAAGGATCCATTGCAAGTTCCAGCTGGGCCTATTACTAGAGCAAGATCTAAGAAGATGGCTGAAGCACTTAATGGGCTGATTCAAGGGATTTGGGCTGATTCACATTCCAGGTGGGGCCCAAAGGAAGATAAAGGCATGATAAATTTAATCCAAGCTATTGAGGGCTGATCTGTCTTAATTGGGCGCTATTTATGGCATGGAATTATGGCTGATTGACTTTCCAGCTCTAAATCAGTTAACAGATACTTTTCCTTATTTAGATCTTCTAATTTTGGACCAGATCTTCCTTAATTTTAGGCTTTTATAATTTAGAACGTTTTTTAGGGTTTTTCCTATTTTGGATCTGCTATTTTCAGACCAAATCAGTTTTTAATTAGGGTTTTATTATTTAGTACGTTTTTTAGGTCAAATTTGATTCCTGATATGGTTAGGTATCAATTAGGAGTTATTTTAGAATATATTTTCTTGTCTGTCAAGTTTTATGGAGCCCTTAAATAGGCCCCTAAGTCTGTAAACGTTTTGGATGAATTATTGAATAAAATCTGAAAAGGTGAGGCTTTGCTCTTCTCTTTGGTTCTTCAAGAACTGTGAACTTATCAAGGATTCTTCCTTGTGGCGTTCAAACTTATACTTTTGGTTCGTGATTCCTTTATAATCATTGGGTCAAGGTCTGTTACTTATACCTTTGGTTCGCGTTTCTCTTATAAACGTTGGGTCAGGGTTTCTATCAAATCTGTATTTTAGCTTTCTTGGGCAATATTCCAATATTGTTTGTTGGGTCTCAAAGCGAGTCTGTTGAGGTTCGCATCATTTGGTATCGGAGCTTAGGTTCTAAAATCAGTTTTCTATCCATTTATCTTTTCTAACCACTAGGTAAAATTGTGCACTGAATTCCCAAAAAAAAAAAAAAAAAAAACTGCAGAAAGAAAAAAAAAAGTGAAAAATAAAGGACTGCAGAAAAAAAAAAACGAAAAAAAAAAATTTTTGTTTTTAGTTTCAGTTCTCTCAGAGCAATTATATTGTTTTCTTTTGTCCTATTTTTTTTTTTATTTGTGTTTCTGTCATACTTTCTAGCCGTTGGTATTTGTTTAAATACTACAAGTTGAATTTCTTGATCAAGTTTATTAGTTTATTGAAGAACTGAAAAGGGGAAGCTGCGAGTGGAAAAGGCAAGAGAGTGTGAGACTAATATCGGAAAAAAGCCAATTTAAGAGTGAAACACGAGTGG
>CM066163.1:52294756-52304685 GCA_033629205.1 Lithocarpus polystachyus
TATTGTTTGTTGGGTCTCAAAGCGAGTCTGTTGAGGTTCGCATCAAAATTGCTAGAATATTTTCCTAAAACTGTTAAAATTGCGAATATGTCACTTGAAACACATAATATAGCAAAAATAACACTTCCATGTTATTAAAATAGCGAAATTGGCAATGAAAAATAAAAGAAATTTAAAAAATACCCCATCCAAATTCAATAGAATCCGTAAAACACCTCCGAAAAATTGATAATTACTCGAAAAAAGACAGAAAAAACCCGGTAAAAACAGATTAATTGTAAAATTACCTTGCCAAAATGATTTAAATTGCTAAAATGCCCATAAAAAACAATTAAAATTCTAAAATGACAGCCAAAAAACAGTTGAAAACTGCTTAATTACCCCTAAAAAACTAATGTAACGGCCAAACGGCCTATAAAACCTACGAAATTGAAAATGCCTAGCTTTCAAATTCATTAACACGGCCAAAATTCGACAAAAAACCCGTTAAATTGGAAAAATATTCGCTCGAAAACAATTGAAATAAACAAGATGTCTCCAAAAAAGCCCGTTAAAAAGCTAGAATTGCCCCCCCCCCCTCCCCACGAAAACAAATTAAATATACAGAATACACCTCCCTAAACCGGAAAAAAGTGTAAAAATTCCACATCAAAGCCCATAAATTTGCAAAAATACCCTTTCCAAAGCCGTTAAAATGGGAGAACAGCCCCTTCTAAATCCGCTAAATTACTAAAATTCTCATCAAGAACCTTTAATATCGCCAGAAGTCCAGCGGAAAATACATTCGCTCTGTAGCCAAATTCTTTGAAACGGCATATTCAAATTTAAAACTAGTTAAATTCCGAATAAATACCTCCGATAGCTTTAAACGGGCCAAAATGGCCCACAAAACCAAGTAAATTGCAAGAATATAACCTCAGTTTTGTTAAAGAGGTAAACCAAACAACTAAAACCACATTGAAATGCTAAAATTCCAGATCCAAAACCATTAAAATTACAAAAACATCACCCCAAAAAGCACAATAAATTAAAAAGTACATTTTAAAATACAACAAAATGGCCAAACCGCAATGTCAAAACGCATGAAGTTCCGAAAGTACTACTCCCCCAACCATATAAATGTACGTGCCCCCCTAAAACCCGAATAAATTGCTAGAATATTTTCCTATAAACCGGAAAAAAGTGCAAAAATTCCACATCAAAGCCCATAAATTTGCAAAAATACCCTTTCCAAACCGTTAAAATGGGAGAACAGCCCCTTCTAAACCCGCTAAATTATTAAAATTCTCATCAAGAACCTTTAATATCGCCAGAAGTCCAGCGGAAAATACATTCGCTCTGTAACCAAATTCTTTGAAACGGCAAATTCAAATTTAAAACTCGTTAAATTCCAAATAAATCCCTCCAATAGCTTTAAACGGGCCAAAAGTGCCCACAAAACCAAATTTAAACCTCAGTTTTGTTAAAGATTTAAGCCAAACAACTAAAACCACATTGAAATGCTAAAATTCCAGATCCAAAACCATTAAAATTACAAAAACATCACCCCAAAAAGCACAATAAATTAAAAAGTACATTTTAAAATACAACAAAATGGCCAAACCGCAATTTCAAAACGCATGAAGTTCCGAAAGTACTACTCCCCCAACTAATGTGCCACTCTAAAACCCGAATAAATTGCTAGAATATTTTCCTAAAACTGTTAAAATTGCGAACAACCCCTTCTTAACCCGCTAAATTACTAAAATTCTCATCAAGAACTTTTAATATCGCCAGAAGTCCAGCGGAAAATACATTCGCTCTGTAGCCAAATTCTTTGAAACGGCAAGTTCAAATTTAAAACTCATTAAATTCCAAATAAATCCCTCCGATAGCTTTAAACGGCCCAAAAGTGCCCACAAAACCAAGTAAATTGCAAGAATATAACCTCAATTTTGTTAAACAGGTAAACCAAACAACTAAAACCACATTGAAATGCTAAAATTCCAGATCCAAAACCATTAAAATTACAAAAACATCACCCCAAAAAGCACAATAAAATAAAAAGTACATTTTAAAATACAACAAAATGGCCAAACCGCAATGTCAAAACGCATGAAGTTCCGAAAGTACTACTCCCCCAACCATATAAATGTACGTGCCCCTCTAAAACCCGAATAAATTGCTAGAATATTTTCCTCAAACTGTTAAAATTGCGAATATGTCACTTGAAACACATAATATAGCAAAAATAACACTTCCATGCTATTAAAATAGCGAAATTGGCAGTGAAAAATAAAAGAAATTTAAAAAATACCCCATCCAAATTCATTAGAATCCGTAAAACACCTCCGAAAAATTGATAATTACTCGAAAAAAGACAGAAAAAACCCGGTAAAAACAGATTAATTGTAAAATTACCTTGCAAAAATGATTGAAATTGCTAAAATGCCCGTAAAAAACAGTTAAAATTCTAAAATGACAGCCAAAAAACGGTTGAAAACTGCTTAATTACCCCTAAAACACTAATGTAACGGCCAAACGGCCTCTAAAACCTAAGAAATTGAATATGCCTAGCTTTCAAATTCATTAACACGGCCAAAATTCGACCAAAAACCCATTAAATTGGAAAAATATTCGCTCGAAGACAATTAAAATAAACAAGATGTCTCCAAAAAAGCCCGTTAAAAAGCTAGAATTGCCCCCCCCCCCCTCTTCCCAAAAAAACCAATTAAATATACAGAATACACCTCCCTAAACCGGAAAAAAGTGCAAAAATTCCACATCAAAGCCCATAAATTTGCAAAAATACCCTTTCCAAAGACGTTAAAATCGGAGAATATCCCCTTCTAAACCCGCTAAATTACTAAAATTCTCATCAAGAACCTTTAATATCGCTAGAAGTTCTGCGGAAAATACATTCACTCTGTAACCAAATTCATTGAAAAGGCAAATTCAAATTTAAAACTCGTTAAATTCCGAATAAGTCCCTCCGATAGCTTTAAACGGGCCAAAATGGATCACAAAACCAAGTAAATTGCAAGAATATAACCTCAGTTTTGTTAAAGAGGTTACACCAAACAACTAAAACCATATTGAAATGCTAAAATTCCAGATCCGAAACCATTAAAATTACAAAAACATCACCCCAAAAAGCACAATAAATCAAAAAGTACATTTTAAAATACAAAAAAATGGCCAAACCGCAATGTCAAAACGCATGATTTCCGAAAGTACTACACCCCCTACCATATAAATATACGTGCTCCCCTAAAACCGCAATAAATTGCTAGAATATTTTCCTAAAACCGTTAATATTGCCAATATGTCTACTTGAAACACATAATATAGCAAAAATAAGACTTCCATGCTAAAATACCTCCGAAAAATTGAAAATTACTTGAAAAAAGAAAGAAAAAACCAGGTAAAAACGCGTTAATTGTAAAATTATCTTTCGAAAATGATTTAAATTGCTAAAATGCCCATAAAAAACAATTAAAATTCTAAAATGACAGCCAAAAAACAGTTGAAAACTGCTTAATTACCCCTAAAAAACTAATGTAACGGCCAAACGGCCTATAAAACCTACGAAATTGAAATGCCTAGCTTTCAAATTCATTAACAAGGCCAAAATTCAACCAAAAACCCGTTAAATTGGGAAAATATTCGCTCGAAAACAATTCAAATAAACAAGATGTCTCCAAAAAAGCCCGTTAAAAAGCTAGAATTGCCCCCCCCCCCCTCTCCCCACGAAAACAAATTAAATATACAGAATACACCTCCCTAAACCGGAAAAAAGTGTAAAAATTCCACATCAAAGCCCATAAATTTGCAAAAATACCCTTTCCAAAGCCGTTAAAATGGGAGAACAGCTCCTTCTAAACCCGCTAAATTACTAAAATTCTCATCAAGAACCTTTACTATCGCCAGAAGTCCAGCGGAAAATACATTCGCTCTGTAGCCAAATTCTTTGAAACGGCATATTCAAATTTAAAACTAGTTAAATTCCGAATAAATCCCTCCGATAGCTTTAAACGGGCCAAAATGGCCCACAAAACCAAGTAAATTGCAAAAATATAACCTCAGTTATGTTAAAGAGGTAAACCAAACAACTAAAACCACATTGAAATGCTAAACTTCCAGATCCAAAACCATTAAAATTACAAAAACATCACGCTAAAAAGCACAATAAATTAAAAAGTACATTTTAAAATACAACAAAATGGCCAAACCGCAATGTCAAAACGCATGAAGTTCGGAAAGTACTACTCCCCCAACCATATAAATGTACGTGCCCCCCTAAAACCCGAATAAATTGCTAGAATATTTTCATAAAACTGTTAAAATTGCGAATATGTCACTTGAAACACATATAGCAAAAATAACACTTCCATGCTATTAAAATAGCGAAATTGGCAATGAAAAATAAAAGAAATTTAAAAAATATCCCATCCAAATTCATTAGAATCCGTAAAACAACTCCGAAAAATTGATAATTACTCGAAAAAAGACAGAAAAAACCCGGTAAAAATAGATTAATTGTAAAATTACCTTGCCAAAATGATTGAAATTGCTAAAATGCCCGTAAAAAACAGTTAAAATTCTAAAATCACAGCAGAAAAACAGTTGAAAACTGCTTAATTACCCCTAAAACACTAATGTAACGGCCAAACGGCCTCTAAAACCTAAGAAATTGAAAATGCCTAGCTTTCAAATTCATTAACACGGCAAAAATTCGACCAAAAACCCGTTAAATTGGAAAAATATTCGCTCGAAGACTATTGAAATAAACAAGATGTCTCCAAAAAAGCCCGTTAAAAAGCTAGAATTGCCCCCCCCCCCCCCCTCTCCCCACAAAAACCAATTAAATATACAGAATACACCTCCCTAAACCGGAAAAAAGTGCAAAAATTCCATATCAAAGCCCATAAATTTGCAAAAATACCCTTTCCAAAGCCGTTAAAATGGGAGAACAGCCCCTTCTAAACCCGCTAAATTACTAAAATTCTCATCAAGAACCTTTAATATCGCCAGAAGTCCAACGGAAAATACATTCGCTCTGTAACCAAATTCTTTGAAACGGCAAATTCAAATTTAAAACACATTAAATTCCAAATAAATCCCTCCGATAGCTTTAAATGGCCCAAAAGTGCCCACAAAACCAAGTAAATTGCAAGAATATAACCTCAGTTTTGTTAAACAGGTAAACCAAACAACTAAAACCACATTGAAATGCTAAAATTCCAGATCCAAAACCATTAAATTTACCAAAACATCACCCCAAAAAGCACAATAAATTAATAAGTACATTTTAAAATACAATAAAATGGCCAAACCGCAATGTCAAAACGCATGAAGTTCCGAAAGTACTACTCCCCCAACCATATAAATGTACGTGCCCCCTAAAACCTGAATAAATTGCTAGAATATTTTCCTAAAACTGTTAAAATTGCGAATATGTCACTTGAAACACATAATATAGCAAAAATAACACTTCCATGCTATTAAAATAGTGAAATTTCCAATGAAAAATAAAACAAATTTAAAAAATACCCCATCCAAATTCATTAGAATCCGTAAAACACCTCGGAAAAATTGTTAATAACTTGAAAAAAGACAGAAAAAACCCGGTAAAAATAGATTAATTGTAAAATTACCTTGCCAAAAGACTGAAATTGCTAAAATGCCTGTTAAATACAGTTAAAATTCTGAAATGGCAGCCAAAAAGCCGTTGAAAACTAAGATTACCCCTAAAACACTAATGTAACGGCCAAACGGCCTCTAAAACCTAAGAAATTGAAAATGCCTAGCTTTCAAATTCATTAACACGGCAAAAATTCGACCAAAGCTAGAATTGCCCCCCCCCCCCCCTCTCCCCACAAAAACCAATTAAATATACAGAAAACTCCTCCCTAAACCGGAAAAAAGGGCAAAAATTCCACATCAAAGCCCATAAATTTGCAAAAATACCCTTTCCAAAGCCATTAAAATGGGAGAACAGCCCCTTCTAAACCCGCTAAATTACTAAAATTCTCATCAAAAACTTTTAATATCGGCAGAAGTCCAGCGGAAAATACATTCGCTCTGTATCCAAATTCTTTGAAACCACAAGTTCAAATTTAAAACTAGTTAAATTCCGAATAAATCCTCCGATAGCTTTAAACGGGCCAAAATGGCCCACAAAACGAAGTAAATTGCAAGAATATAACCTCAGTTTTGTTAAAGAGGTAAACCAAACAACTAAAACGACATTGAAATGCTAAAATTCCAGATCCAAAACCATTAAAATTACAAAAACATCACCCCAAAAAGCACAATAAAATAAAAAGTACATTTTAAAATACAACAAAATGGCCAAACCGCAATGTCAAAACGCATGAAGTTCCGAAAGTACTACTCCCCCAACCATATAAATGTACGTGCCCCTCTAAAACCCGAATAAATTGCTAGAATATTTTCCTCAAACTGTTAAAATTGCGAATATGTCACTTGAAACACATAATATAGCAAAAATAACACTTCCCTGCTATTAAAATAGCGAAATTGGCAATGAAAAATAAAAGAAATTTAAAAAATACCCCATCCAAATTCATTAGAATCCGTAAAACACCTCCGAAAAATTGATTATTACTCGAAAAAAGGCAGAAAAAACCCGGTAAAAACAGATTAATTGTAAAATTACCTTGCAAAAATTATTGAAATTGCTAAAATGCCCGTAAAAAACAGTTAAAATTCTAAAATGACAGCCAAAAAACAGTTGAAAATTGCTTAATTACCCCAAAAACACTAATGTAACGGCCAAACGGCCTCTAAAACCTAAGAAATTGAATATGCCTAGCTTTCAAATTCATTATCACAGCCAAAATTCGACCAAAAACCCGTTAAATTGGAAAAATATTCGCTCGAAGACAATTGAAATAAACAAGATGTCTCCAAAAAAGCCCGTTAAAAAGCTAGAATTGCCCCCCCACCCCCCCCCCCCCCTCTCCCAAAAAAAACCAATTAAATATACAGAATACACCTCCCTAAACCGGAAAAAAGTGCAAAAATTCCACATCAAAGCCCATAAATTTGCAAAAATACCCTTTCCAAACCGTTAAAATGGGAGAACAGCCCCTTCTAAACCCGCTAAATTATTAAAATTCTCATCAAGAACCTTTAATATCGCCAGAAGTCCAGCGGAAAATACATTCGCTCTGTAACCAAATTCTTTGAAACGGCAAATTCAAATTTAAAACTCGTTAAATTCCAAATAAATCCCTCCAATAGCTTTAAACAGGCCAAAAGTGCCCACAAAACCAAGTAAATTGCAAGAATATAACCTCAGTTTTGTTAAAGATTTAAGCCAAACAACTAAAACCACAATGAAATGCTAAAATTCCAGATCCAAAACCATTAAAATTACAAAAACATCACCCCAAAAAGCACAATAAATTAAAAAGTACATTTTAAAATACAACAAAATGGCCAAACTGCAATTTCAAAACGCATGAAGTTCCGAAAGTACTACTCCCCCAACCATATAAATGTACGTTCCCCTCTAAAACCCGAATAAATTGCTAGAATATTTTCCTAAAACTGTTAAAATTGCGAACAACCCCTTCTTAACCCGCTAAATTACAGAAATTCTCATCAAGAACTTTTAATATTGCCAGAAGTCCAGCGGAAAATACATTCGCTCTGTAGCCAAATTCTTTGAAACGGCAAGTTCAAATTTAAAACTAGTTAAATTCCGAATAAATCCCTCCGATAGCTTTGAACGGGCCAAAATGGCCCACAAAAAGAAGTAAATTGCAAGAATATAACCTCAGTTTTTTTAAAGAGGTAAACCAAACAACTAAAACCACATTGAAATGCTAAAATTCCAGATCCAAAACCATTAAAATTACAAAAACATCACCCCAAAAAGCACGATAAATTAAAAAGTACATTCTAAAACACAAAAAATGGCCAAACCGCAATGTCAAAACGCATGAAGTTCGGAAAGTACTACTCCCCCAACCATATAAATGTACGTGCCCCCCTAAAACCCGAATAAATTGCTAGAATATTTTCATAAAACTGTTAAAATTGCGAATATGTCACTTGAAACACATAATATAGCAAAAATAACACTTCCATGCTATTAAAATAGCGAAATTGGCAATGAAAAATAAAAGAAATTTAAAAAATACCCCATCCAAATTCATTAGAATCCGTAAAACAACTCCGAAAAATTGATAATTACTCGAAAAAAGACAGAAAAAACCAGGTAAAAATAGATTAATTGTAAAATTACCTTGCCAAAATGATTGAAATTGCTAAAATGCCCGTAAAAAACAGTTAAAATTCTAAAAACACAGCCAAAAAACAGTTGAAAACTGCTTAATTACCCCTAAAACACTAATGTAACGGCCAAACGGCCTCTAAAACCTAAGAAATTGAAAATGCCTAGCTTTCAAATTCATTAACACGGCAAAAATTCGACCAAAAACCCGTTAAATTGGAAAAATATTCGCTCGAAGACTATTGAAATAAACAAGATGTCTCCAAAAAAGCCCATTAAAAAGCTAGAATTGCCCCCCCCCCCCCCTCTCCCCACAAAAACCAATTAAATATACAGAATACACCTCCCTAAACCGGAAAAAAGTGCAAAAATTCCATATCAAAGCCCATAAATTTGCAAAAATACCCTTTCCAAAGCCGTTAAAATGGGAGAACAGCCCCTTCTAAACCCGCTAAATTACTAAAATTCTCATCAAGAACCTTTAATATCGCCAGAAGTCCAGCGGAAAATACATTCGCTCTGTAACCAAATTCTTTGAAACGGCAAATTCAAATTTAAAACACATTAAATTCCAAATAAATCCCTCCGATAGCTTTAAACGGCCCAAAAGTGCCCACAAAACCAAGTAAATTGCAAGAATATAACCTCAGTTTTGTTAAACAGGTAAACCAAACAACTAAAACCACATTGAAATGCTAAAATTCCAGATCCAAAACCATTAAATTTACCAAAACATCACCCCAAAAAGCACAATAAATTAATAAGTACATTTTAAAATACAATAAAATGGCCAAACCGCAATGTCAAAACGCATGAAGTTCCGAAAGTACTACTCCCCCAACCATATAAATGTACGTGCCCCCTAAAACCTGAATAAATTGCGAGAATATTTTCCTAAAACTGTTAAAATTGCGAATATGTCACTTGAAACACATAATATAGCAAAAATAACACATCCATGCTATTAAAATAGTGAAATTTCCAATGAAAAATAAAACAAATTTAAAAAATACCCCATCCAAATTCATTAGAATCCGTAAAACACCTCGGAAAAATTGATAATCACTTGAAAAAAGACAGAAAAAATCCGGTAAAAATAGAATAATTGTAAAATTACCTTGCCAAAATGACTGAAATTGCTAAAATGCCTGTTAAATACAGTTAAAATTCTAAAATGACAGCCAAAAAGCAGTTGAAAACTGCATAATTACCCCTAAAACACTAATGTAACGGCCAAGCGGCCCCTAAAACCTAAGAAATTGAAAATGCCTAGCTTTCAAATTCATTAACACGACAAAAATTCGACCAAAAACCCGTTGAATAGGAAAAATATTCGCTCAAAGACAATTGAAATAAACAAGATGTCTCCAAAAAAGCCCGTTAAAAAGCTAGAATTGCCCCCCCCCCCCCCTCTCCCCACAAAAACCAGTTAAATATACAGAATACACCTCCCTAAGCCGGAAAAAAGTGCAAAAATTCCACACCAAAGCCCATAAATTTGCATAAATACCCTTTCCAAAGCCTAAAAAACAAATGTAACGGCCAAACGGCCTCTAAAACTTACGAAATTGAAAATGCCTGGCTTTCAAATTCATTAACACGGCCAAAATTCGACCAAAAACCCGTTAAATTGGAAAAATATTCGCTCGAAGACAATTGAAATAAACAAGATGTCTCCAAAAAA